>CM055272.1:71895474-71992961 GCA_029237695.1 Conchocele bisecta | reverse complement strand
ACTTTGTATTCGGTCTGTCATTTTATCGGACATTATTCGTGTTTGCTCCTTATCTGACAGCCATTTTTTAACGGTTTTCATTGATGATAGTGGTTCGCTACCACCGAGATTTTTGTGCATTATTATAGTTACAGGTTTTCCATTTTTAATTTCCTCCATATGTTCTAGCTTGTAAGAATATGAATATCTCAAATAAAAATTGGTTGTTAGATACGGAGCGAGTTTATTGGACATGCGTTCAGACTCGTTAATGTTAATGTTAATACGAAAGGATAATGTAACTACCATCTTCCATTTTCTACCTTTTCCAATGTTTCATCGTGAGCCCCCAATATTTCTTCACCTTTTTCCACTATCGCGCGAACGAGAGAATTTTGTATTGGGCCACCTGTGTCTAATTTGGGACAAATTATTGGTGCTTGAAGGTTTTATTACACTAGCCCTTAACTCCGCAATACTTTCTTTTTGAATTCTGTTACCAACTTCATCCGCTAGTGAGAGGTTTGTAAATGCCCCTCTTTTATAGGCGCGGGTAAACCGCTTCATAAACGCCTCATTCTTTGTGGCATTTATCAGCTTTGTCAACCCCCTAACTCTCACCGTGTACTATAAGTAATCCCTAGAGATTCGGCTTCTCTTCTCAAACTTTCTATTTCTGCTCTAGTTTCTGGCGTTATCATATTTTCTGTATTATACTTTTGTATATATACTTTTGTATAACCTATAAAATTTATCTGTTCAATTGGACGTCAAAAATTTACATAATGTTTTTTTCACGTCCAATTGAACAGATAAATTTTATATACATATATAATGGAGTGTGTGACTTGTTGTAAGAGGTTTACGTGTAAAGACTATCTACGAAGGCATCTAGCGAGACGTAGAAAGTTTCCTTGTGTCCCCCCACAATTTCAATGCCCTAGATGCCCTTGTAAATTCGTTAGTGCCCAAACTCTTTGTAGACATAAGCAACTACGCTGTCAGGTGGCTAAAGGTGAACGTGGTAGACTAGAGCTGGTAGAATTAGTTGCTGATCTGCGAAATAAATTAGCTATATCGGAGAAGAAAAATGAGGAATATAAACTATTGTACTTGCATGAATGATTTCGACTTTTTTCAAAAGTCAATTACCAATATAATTGGGACTCCCTCTTTTCAAAATTATTTTCTCCAAAAATTCATAAATTTGCTGTCGGGAGACCCAATTTTCCTCGTTAACCAATTTTTTGATTTTCGGGGGTGGTGGGGGTATTATAGAGGGTTATAAATAATACCACGGTAGGTGGTATCATTTTGACTCCGTTACTACTACTGGGGCAGATGTACCTGACGTCAGTACTCGCGGGAGATCTACATGTACATGAATTATGTGTACAATTATAACGCAAATGAGTTTAAATACGAATGAGTTTGTCAACGTTTGACTGTTTGGAGATAGTTGAAGCAAAATGGCAGAAATGAGAAATCAATCATCGGCAGAATGAGAAATGAATCATCGACATTGAATGTGTAGATCGGCGACCGTGACCCATTTCTCCAGTGCAGTTTCTGACCAATGGTAGTCCTTCTTACATGCGTGTGCAGAATTGACAGAATTGAATTTTGTGACACAGAATTGAATTTTGTGGCACAAAAGTGAATTTTGTGACACAGAATTGAATTCTGTGGCACAATTGAATTCTGTGCCACAAAAGTGAATTTTGTGACACAGAATTGAATTTTGTGGCACAAAAATGAATTTTGTTGACAAAATTGAGCCATGTCCCACTTGGCGCCCCGTATTATTTGCATACGACAATAGCCTGATACCACCGCGAGTCACCATCAGTAAAATAAATATTATACGAATAAATGGCCTTTTGTGGAATTTATCGGGGTATAAACTTGGAAAAGTCGCGGGAATACTGGACGAAGGCCGGAAGGCCTCGTCCAGTATTCCCGCGACTTTTCCAAGTTATATCCCTGATAAATTCCACAAAAAGGCCATTCATTCCTTATAATTCCAGCATTTGAAATAAATTCATCAAGAAAATGTGTTTATTTTATTTTCCGTTTTCTTAAGAATTATTTTAACTGCGCCTCACGGTTACGGAAAGTAGTTCGGCGTGGGAGTTTACTGGGATATAAATTTTGGACAGAGACTTGCTACGGGCCAATCAAATGTTAGGGAATTGTGTAAATATTGTTGTGCTGGAATTATTACTAAATGATTATATCTGTATAGCGGGCACTCGTAATTTTTAGAACTGGTGGAATAGTGAAACAAGTATACATTTATTTAATTCCTATAAAGAACACTTTTTGCCTACTGAGTGGGCATGTACCTTTAAGGTACCGTTGTAGTATAATCTCCTTAGTAGCATGCAATGTTTCTTCCTGTACGAGATTATAGGTGCGTCAAGTACCCGAGTGTGAAATTAGCACCGTGTCCCTTGCCGGCTACGTGCAAACTGACCATACGGTTTACAGCTGTGCCCAGTAACAGTAAGCTATTATCTTTTCAAATGGACAAAGTGTGAATGTTTCCCTTTCAACTGCAATAACATACTACAAGCCAAAAACTGTTGAAATGGCCATTTGCGGATTCTGTTTTTGGCGCAAACATATTATCAAATCAGTGATGGAACCTATAATGTAACCAAACTCCCTCCGAGTAGTCATGTGATTTCTTGTTCATATATATTTATTAGAAATTGTTATACTAAACATAATATGGCTGATCGGGTTACACTGCTTGTACATAAGTATGAACTCATTATTGTACATGTATATACATGCATGTAGTACCACGCTGGTGTGTTGGCCGAATGTACAGGCATAACCTAAGTTAGTATATGAGATGTCAATTAAACAGCGTAGCACCTGATCAGTCTGCACACATGTGCTCACTGATATGTTGCTACAATGGTTGCATATACATATGAACTCATTATTGTACGTAAACACAATACCATATTGGCTGAAACGTGGTGTAGATCATTGTTCTTTATGAATGACACTGACACAGACATAATGCAAGGTTGTATGGGATGGCAACACGTGTATGCCCTGATCAGATTGCGTACATGCGCTCGCTGACCTGGAGCTACACTGGTTGGACAGATACATGATCTCATTCTTATATTCCATACCATAATATTGTTAATGATCAGAAAATAGAGTAGATACTGATCAGTTTGCGACACTGTGTTCACGTTTCTGACAATGCAGAATAATTGGGCCGCCAGCTGAAAATGAACGTTAGTATATTTGCAGCGCCATCGTAGACCCGTATCATTACAGCATCACTACCGCCACAACAGACGGTTAATCAGTAAAAGAAAAGCGGTAACCGTTATGCTGATGCAATGGTGACCAGTGTCGTCCTTGATCAGACTGTACTGATCCCGGGGTCGGTCTGAGGCTTCGCTGATCACACACATGGTATAGAGTCATTATATCAGCCGCGAGGCCAATTATACATGTACTTACTTATCATGACATGATAACTTATATAATATACAGATTATAACTATATATTAATAACCATTTAATTCATTGTGTTTAACAAATTTTATGACACATATTTAAATTCATTTAATGCAATACATATTTCATAATACACTTTTCCCGTGATGTGTCAGTGCATCATACACCTCTGTAGACAGGCGCGGATACAGGGGGGGGGGGAGGGTCCAGGGGGTGCGGTCCACCCCAGGCGGTGCGCGGTCCACCCCCCCCCCCCCCCATGTGTCAGTGCATCATACACCTCTGTAGACAGGCGCGGATACAGGGGGGGGGGGAGGGGTCCAGGGGGTGCGGTCCACCCCCAGGGGGTGCGGTCCACCCCCCCCCCCACCCCCCCCCCCCCCCTGCTCCCGGCAACACCAGACCCCCCTACTTTACGATTTCGCGCTCGCGGAGGTCGGCTATGCCGACTTGTAATTACAGACCCCCCCCCCCCCCTACAATTATTTCTGTATCCGCGGTAGAGTGGCTGTTCGGTAATCACACATGCATCATACACCTCTGTAGACAGGCGCGGATACAGGGGGGGGGGGGTCCAGGGGGTGCGGTTACATATACAATGTTACTTACATATACAATGCCATTAACAGCAAATAGTACATGCCACCAGCAAACATACTACACGCGCAAGACTGGGAAATTGAATGCTGAAAGTGACATATGTCAGCCATTCGTATTTTTAGCAAAATTGAGGCAAACTTGCAGTATATTATGCCTAATGTAAGCGGTGAATGTATGTCTATTTAATTACTCAATGGTGGATTTAATGTGCTAGATGCAATGTTGCAGCATGAATATGGTTTAATACCATTTTACGGTATTTTTTAGCGTTACCTACAAATTTCTAATTCGATTTCGACCGTGTGACGTAAAAATCGCCATGGAAACAGTACACGTGTGTTTTCGATAAAGAAAATATAAAAGTCATATGCCAAATGTAATAACCAATGTGTATATACAAATTTGTGAAGATTAGAAGATTATATATGGAGATATAAGAGTTATAAAAAGTGTCCAATTTTTTTTTTGGGCCACCCTCTATATAATGTGCCGATTGCTATTTCATTTTTGCATAAAACAACTGAGTCTATGCTGTATTCTTGGCGATTAGATTTAACGGTGTTAAAAAATTTTGTTGTTTTTTTCGGGCAATCTATCTGAACACTGGCATTTATAATTATATACAAATTATTGAAGATCTACATCTAGCCAGGATAAAGTCAACATTGTCTGATTTAACCCGGGTCCCAAGAATAGAAAGTATTCCTGGGACCCATATCTATCCGAGAAATAGAATATGTTGCACTTGTTTTGCAGATAAATCGGTACGCAAACACGTCGAGAACACCGTAAATAACCATATTTTACTACTAAAATATATCCAGACTTTACTGTCTCCACCGGTCTGTATGCTTTCAACTATTTTGTTGTGTTAACTCTCTATATATCTAGGGTCCGAATCAGCCAAAAACAGATGGTCCGAATCAGCCACAGCGTGGTCCGAATCAGCCAACTGCATGGTCCGAATCGGCCAGAAAAATAAGGTCCGAATCAGCCAGGCCGAGGTCCGAATCAGCCATGCGAAAGGTCCGAGGTGTCAAGGGTCCGAATCAGCCAAGGTCCGGGTCAGCCTGTATCCTGTGATATCGCTTTACAAAACGAAAGTACGTATTGCGCACGCGTAAATGTCTGCTCAGCCAATCACTTAGCGGAGACATATTATATCATCCAATAAAATTTCTTGTTTTATATCGTGTATTACACAAATTGGTTTTTCCATGTGTAACAGGTAATACACTGGCCCTGTGACCCCATGTGCACCCCATATGATAAATCATTGCGACCCTCATACATGTCCATGTATCCTCGAATAATGCTGCATGTACATGTGTGTGGCTTTCCGAGCAGTTGTCGGTGGGCATGGGTTATAGTGTCAATGTATTACTATTTAATGAGCACGTCTCGTATACGTTTCATGATATACTATGTCTTGTAATGTGTAACCCAGAGCAGTATATCCATTTTCGGTTCGAGATTATGTCACTGTACCTTGCACGTGCACTGACCTAGTTCGCTATATAAGTCTGTAATAAATGCACTAAACCAATAAAGGGATGGGGTTGGTCTTACATCCAATATTACTAAACATATACTCTAATACATTTAAATATATTCTTGAATTATGCTGTAACATATAAACACCAATAATCATCCATAAACTATTAGTCTTTGGGCCATCAATACCCCCCCCCCCCCCGCGCCCTCCCCCTGTGGTACATAACGCCACTATGTTTTTCAAATTCAGTAGCCAATTGTCTGTCATTCCAGAAGGTCTGCCATTAAAAAGCCGCTGGATGAAAAAATGGCGGCCATTTTCCAAGATGGCCGTCAAAAACAATTGTTTTGGTTTACATGACTAGCTTTATCGCCTGTTAACCGGTATTAGGACCGATTTAAATTTTCTAAATCGTTCTTATCTACTCCCTAATTGAATATAAAACAGTGTGTGATACATTCAAAATCAATTTATTTTACCAAATGGCCGCCATTTTCAAAATGGCCGCCAAAAAGTGTGTTTTTGCGAAAATGTTGCACTGTAACTGCTGTTAAGTGTTATTGGAACTGCTATTAACATTGTAACTTATACCTTGTAATGCATATCAATATGCATATCAATTATGTAATACATATTGACTTGATAGCATGATATAAATGGTGGAAATTTTCAAAATGGCCGCCAAAAAAGGTGTTTTTTCAACAATTGTTCATGTTAACAATTTTCCATGTTAGCTGATGATAAGTGGCATTTGAAACACTTTTTACACCGCAAATTAATGCCATGTGATGGATATCAATATACATGACAATTGCGTAATATAATGTGTGTTTTACGCAGGGGTAGGTTTTCCATGACCTAATCTTATGACATATGCGACCTATGGATGTCCAGGCGCGGATACAGAAATAATTGCAGGGGGGGGGTGTCTGTAATTAAAATTCGGCATAGCCGACCTTTTGCGCGCGCGAAATGATAAAGTCGGGCGGTCTGGGGGTCCTCCCCCAGGAAATTTTTAAATGCCAGATCGCCGCAGATGCGATTTCCTGACATCTAGGCCACGAAAAAAGTCATCCAACCATTCGAGTATTGTAGACCCCCCCCCCCCCCCCCCCCCCGTATCCGCGCCTGATGTCTTGACTTACACATGTATTGACATGCAGTCTGTTCTGGAGCTAATATATTGAATAGAAATTACACTTCATAATACAGATTGAATAGCGAACAGCATGTGCCATTATCATACTGTCACATCTGGTGTGACGCTGGTCTCAAATGTATTTCGTTACATTTTGTCAGTCAACGTCACAAATTAGCTGCCAGGTGCAGATGAAGTCTGTTTGTAGAAAGATCTGCCAGCCTATATGCGCCAATAAAGCAACAAAAACTCAAGACATTTGCAACCAACGCTTGCAAAATCGGTGACACTTACGAGTCCACAGCGAAAGTCAAAGGAACTGGTTGGTAGCAGAACGGAATGAATTTGGACAGCTCGTTTCCATTGCACTCAGGAACAACATTGACATGGCTAAGGTCTTCAGTTACCCATTAGGTTCAGTTCCATGGTCGCTTGCAACAGCTGATGGATCACCGGCAAGGATTGACAAAGCGAAATTGATGCACCAACTGGAAGGGCAGACGCATATGGTTGACAGGCCTCCTCTAGAAGAGGTGAGCTACATCATTGACGGAAATGCAATTCTACATATGCAAAACTGCTTTGCCCAACACATTTGTAGATCTGGCGGAGAGTCTATATGACCAAATGCCGAAAGCAGAACGCGTGGATTTTGTAACAGACACGTACCATCCTCTGTCAATTAAAACCAATGAACGACAACGAAGAGGTACCACAAATACCTATTTGATCAAGGGACCGCTGACAAAGGTTCCACGTGACTGGAAGCAGTTCCTTTCAAACGATGTGAACAAGACACAATTGTGCAAACTCCTACTTAATGAATGGATGCAAGATAAATGCGCACACAAGGTGAAGGGAAGAACAATTGTGTTTGTGTTCAGTTGTATTCTTCTATTTCGTCAGTGTGTTTTGATATGCCATCCATACTAGTTAATTTGACGCATTTCGTTTCCACAAGAGGAAGCAGACACACGGCTGGTATAGCATTGTTTGCATCATGCATCGCATGTATCGGAGAACAATACAATTGTTGTCAGATCTCCAGATACCGACGTGTTTGTACTGTTTCTCAGGTTTACACAGCAGGTGAAACAGCGTGTGCTGTTTGACACCGGTGTCAGCAACAAACGACGACTGAGGTTGCTGAGGTTGATACGCAGCTGTGTTTGGCATTGCCAGCACTTCATGCGTTCACCGGTTGTGACAGCACGAGTGCTTTCGTTCGTCGTGGAAAGGTGACACCGCAATAACTACTTCAGAGGCACCCAGAATTCACTGACACATTCATGCAGTTGGGTTTGTCTCCTTCTGTAGAACCACAACTCTTCGAAGACCTTGAACACTTTGTGTGTCTGATGTACAGGAGTACTAGTACTAGTATTACAGACATAAACAAACTGCGCATGGAGCTATTCCTGCAAAAGTTCAGTCCCAAGTCAGGATGGCGCTGATCTTAGCATTCTACCACCATGCAGGTCATCGTTGAGAATGTATATAATGAGAGCTAATCACCAAACACTCATTTGGTGCAGCGCTGACCAATCGAATGCATGCATACCGCCACCAAATGGCCGTGGGTGGGAGGTCATAAACGGAACACTGGAGTGCAAATGGACAGAGGGGGGTTACCTTCCAACTGAAATGATAGATATACTGGTAGAAGAATAGGAAGAAGTGGATACGGTGAATGTTGATGAAACAAATGCCCCTGAGCCGGACAGCTTACTAGATAGCATGTTTGATGCGGATGAAGCATATGACTAGGTTGCTTCTCTTAAGCCTGATTCACTAGATATCTATCTACGATTTGTACAGCATGTTAGGATAATACCTGAGCGCTGGTGATGTCAGAAAATATCGAAGAGTTTCGTACCTGATGCCGTGGGTATTGACTCCGCCACAGGTGCGATGCTTCCGAACCTGATTGAAAATGAATTACTTTGTTGTAACCAACCATACGTGAATCAAGAACAACGAATGCACCGGACACATTAAGTAACTGTATGTATGTCTATATATGCTGATATGAATATGTCAATGATATTGTGTACCATATTTTATTTCATCTGTTATTGCAAATATCGAAATATTTCTTACCTGGTGTCGAGGCTTTCAATCCTGGGTGAAAATTAATTACCTTGCTGTATAATCATGCACAAATCAAGAACAATGAAAGGCCTGGACACATTATGTAACTGTATGTATGTATGTCTATATATATGTGATGCTATGTATATGTAAATGATTTCATGAGCCATATTTGATGTGACATTGCAAATAATGAATAGTTTCTTACCTGATGTTGTGGGGATTGTCCCCGCCATAGGCGCGATGCTTCAAACTTTGATTCAAAATGAATTACCTTGTTGTATAATCATGCACAAATCAAGAACAATGAAAGCCCTGGACACATTATGTAACTGTATGTGTGTGTGTGTGTGTGTGTGTATGTGTGTGTGTGTGTATATGTATGTATGTATGTATGTATGTATGTATGTATGTATGCATGCATGCATGCATGCATGCATGCATGCAAATCATGCATGCATGCATGCATGCATCCATGCATTGTATGCATGCATGCATGCATGCATGCATGCTGTATGTATATGTAGCCTATGTAGCCTATGTATGTATGTATCTGATGCTATGTATATGTTAATGATTTCACCATATTTGATGTGACGATGCAAATAATGAATAGTTTCTTACCTGATGTTGTGGGGATTGTCCCCGCCACAGGCGCGATGCTTCAAACCTTGATTGAAAATAAATTACCTTAAGCTTGTTGTATAAGCATACGCAAATCAGTCTACGCATGTCTATAACTGTTGTTGTGCATTATATCGATGCTCACATTTAACATGTTCTATTTCACAATATAGCATTGATCTTGTTGTAAATATCGAATCATTTCTTGCCCGATAATGTGGGGAAATTCTCTTTTTTCTTCACACTTGCTGCTATACATACTTCACTCCATGCACTTTCATCATGAGTCGACAACTCACTATATGTTTGTGTATGCGATGACACCAGTGTCATGTTGAAGTAGTTTATTATTCATATGTACCAATTAAAAGTAAATGTAAGTGGAGACAGCTAAAGAAACTCAATATGTGTAAAATGTACATTGTATATTTAGTGGGTGGGGTAACGGTTTCAAATTCAGTTGTGGTCAACTTAGTATCATGTACAGTAAGCATAAGAAAAACAGGAACTATAGTTTGCACATGTTTCATGAGCACATGCATGTATATTTTCCATAGTTACAATTTATAAATACCGTATGGGAAGAGATGTGTGGCAATACATGTGTTACCATTGAAATGGAGTGGTGGGGTAATTAAATATGCAAAATATTTGCTTAAAAGGACCGGACGGTCCTTAATTGTGCTTAAATGAAAAGTATTGCTATAAACGTCTCTCAAAACCTTCAAAACAACAGCAGTTTCTGTGTTTAACAATATAATTTTGTCACATTTTTACAAAAAGTGTGATTTTTGGCGGGAGACATACTGTCTCCACGCTATTGGGATCGTGATTCTGGCCGTTTGCACGGGTCTACTTTCGGAAGTGGCTCTCTGTTCATCGGGGGACGTCTCAATAGGCTCAATTTGCGTTCGCAATTAACAACAGGCAGGTGACATTTAAAGTCAGCGAGTGAACTGAAAGAAAGTTATTAATAGCAACGACAATGCTCAACATTATGTGTAAAATAGTTGGCATGCCCAACTTTACTTTTGAAGAGTACAAATTGCTGTTATTGAGACGCCCCCGTATCGTGTACCACGCAGTCGCATGTTCATCGGGGGACGTCTCAATAGGCTCAATTTGCGTTCGCAATTAACAACAGTCAGGTGACATTTAAAGTCAGCGAGTGAACTGAAAGCAAGTTATTAATAGCAACAGCAATGCTCAACATTATGTGTAAAATAGTTGGCATGCCCAACTTTACTTTTGAAGAGAACAACTTACTGTTATTGAGACGCCCCCCGTATCGTGTACCACGCAGTCGCAATGCGACGTCGAAGGCCATTTCTTTTTCATAGTGTGGTTTACGGGCGATTTTCGAAAAATTACCGTCTGGGTGAGCGAAACAAAATTCATGAAAACATTTTGCCGTTCATGCAGCATACACGTATGTAGGCCTACGCCCAGTCATAATTTTGAAAAGATTTCACATAATATTATGTCACACCTCCAGAGTTCCTGTTGGGTATGCAATTTGGATTACTCGGTTTGCATCCCTATTCTGCAAAGTGCCGATTGATTTTGGCCAAATAAACATACTAAAAATATGAAAATGTCCCCCCTTTTTTTCTTCACATTACGAAAAACCTATGCTGCCAAAAATATTTTTTGAACAAAATCGATCAAATATTGATTTTATGGGCATCAATCAACATCGAATATATCTCTAACAAGGAATTTCTGAGTATGCAAATTCACAATTAAGTGGCTACTTGTCTCCCGCCAGTCAGTACTTTCAGTACTTTGATTTAATATGGCAACAAGTTGCTGGGTGCTATACTTCAAAATGCTGCCATACATTCATCCAGCGGGTTACAGAGCGCAGACAAGTTGCATTAAACTCGTAATTGAATGTAGTTATCAGAAAAATATGTCTGCTTATGTACAACAGGGGGGGGGGGGGCATATTTTGCCCATGGCCTATATACATGGCCTGGATAGAGAACTGGCTCTCAAACAGGAAACAGCGCGTTGTGATTAACGGAGCGGCTTCGGTGTGGTCAGACGTTACTAGTGGTGTTCCCCAAGGTTCGGTATTGGGCCCATTACTATTTATTATATTTGTCAATGACATTGATGAAAGTATATTCAGTTACATGAAGAAATTTGCGGATGACTGCAAAGTTTATCGTAAGGTAAAAAGTCAAACAAATATAGACATATTACAAAAGGGTCTTGATAGTCTATGTAAGTGGTCAGAGGATTGGCAGATGGTCTTCAATGAGTCAAAGTGTAGTGTTATTCATTTTGGTTATAATAATCACAATGCCAAATACATAATGAACGGTACTGTTCTTGAGTCTGTTTCAACAGAAAGAGATTTGGGTGTCTTAATATCAAATGATCTTAAACCATCTCTTCAATGTGCTGAATCTGCTAAGCGTGCTAATCGAATGCTGGGTTGCATCAATCGGAATATAGTGTACAAGCGGAAAGACATCATCGTCAGGCTTTATAAGCAGCTAGTACGGCCCATCTAGAATATTCAATTCAGGCCTGGAGCCCTTGCTTAATGAAAGATATTCAGCTTCTGGAAAAAGTCCAGCGTCGCGCAACAAGGATGATTCCTGAAATAAGAGAAAAACCATATCCTGAAAGGCTGAGAATTTACATCTTTCATCTCTTCAACTTAGAAGGCATCGCGGTGACATGATCGAGGTCTTCAAGATTTTAACCGGCCGAGAATGTATCCTGGAACATCACCTATTCGAAAGAAACCTAACCGAATCTACACGGGGACATATTCACAAGCTCTATATGAACTACAGCAGGCTAAACCTACGTAAAAGTTTCTTCTCACAGAGAAACAATCTTGGCTGGAACAATTTGCCACTCAGTGTAGTAAGTGCCACTAGCATAAACATGTTTAAAAACCGAATTGACAAACACATCAAGAGAACATATGGGGTTGTAATGGATTCCATACCGCTTACCCCATTTCCGCGGCCGGGAACCTGAGGGGTACCAGCTGCGGGTACAGGTAAATACAGATAAATACATCTGTTCGCGTTTTTTCTGTCCTAATAGCCACTACCCGTGTATCATCATGGATCTAGATTGAACGAACCTACAGGACACAGTCAACTTATGAATAATATAGACGGTAAACCAGTCCTGGTACAGCTTAGCAACAAGGAGTACATTCTCAGGACAACGGCATTGATTGTTAGTATTATGACAGAGAGATAAATAAAATAGATGCTGCAGGAAAGGTATGTCTGTGCCAAACATTTTATTATATTATTTGCATGCTCTACACATGCAGGTTAAATTTTTTCTGTGTGCGACTTGATGTGGGGGTGAGATAGAGATTTCGAAAGTGAAAGTAGACGGTTCCGTCAAAAAAGGGGAAATAACTTTGGAAATCAACCCGCATGACCCCGTGTTTGGCATGGATCTAGAACCGGCTTAGATCACTGACTCCAGGAATGGAAGTAACCAAATTGATTTTGTCGCAGGTAGTTTGCGATTGTCATGTTTGTGTGAATGTGGGTCTATGGGAAATAAATTGGTTGTCTGTTTCCTACACATTCAAATTACTATACAGGTACCGTTGTCGTGTATGCTGGTCAGGTACCCGGTATACGCGACAAGGGCTATTTTCTAAATACCTCCGGATAAACCACTACAGTGTATACATACATAAACACAACGCATTTGAGTGACAACAAACCACCATCCGGTTACACATGAATGATGAAAAATGATTTTGTACTTTGAAATCGACATCTTTCTGAAATTATAAGATTTAGAAAATGGCATCAAATACAGACGAAGTACGTGACCGTTGTATATCGGTATCTTGTGTTCCGGCGAATATTTCACAAGACGTGTTGGTAACAAACATTGAAAAGTCGGTAAATTCCAGCCGATGTGTCATTTCCTCAGAAATCGTTCATGGTGGTGAAATCGACCAGAAACTGCGTAAATGGATCATTCTTTTGGATTCAAAACAAAGTGAGCATTCATGATTTAGCCAATGTATAAACTATGTCACTCTGACGATGAAACACAATGAAATGTCACATATTGTTTTCAAGATATTCTATTATTTGTTTTCACTTTCGCTTTCCCTTGGTGGTGGGTGGGGTATTGACTTATAAATTTGTTCTCAAGTCAATGATTCGTTCTCAAGTCCGTTGCTCTCATGATATGGCAAGAAATCGTGGCAGATTCCCTGGTAGTCGTAGGCGTGTTTGTAGACTACTAACAAACTATGTCCGGGGAGGGGGGTGGGGGATCTTGTCCGTATGATATATCCCAAAATATGGTCAGAATAACAGCCTGTTCTGTTCTCGCGTTTTGCGAATAAAAGGAAATAAAAGGACAATCCAGGTCAAAGTAGGTATATTTATAAGTTTATAATTGGTCTGTGCAAGTTTTTTAACAGAAGTGCAAAGTATTAAACCGCTCGCTCTTCACTAATTTGGAAATTATAATTTTCGAATTCCATTTCAGGGGACAAATATTGAAATTTATGATGCATTTGAACAAAATCATGAAAATGGTGCGTCATTTTTAACCAGCATTAGCCTTGATGACATAGCACATATATTTAACCCGATAATTTAAGGATGAGCATTCTTTCCTAACACGAGGAACACCCTACAAACAACCTGTGTACAATATTCTCAGAAGATACAGAATAATTTGAATTTCAGCTTGTAGTTAATTACAAATTTTAATAATTAAAGATCTAGCCTAATCCATTTTCTCATGAAATGACCTTACACCTATGGGTCATAAATCACACATCCCCCCAGGTCGGGAGATGCACAAAATCAACCCCCCCCCCCCCCCACCCCGGACATAATCCCTCTCATGATTTTTGACACAGGAGGACATACTCTCCCCCCCCCCCCCCGTCTAAAATGCAGGTAGGACAAAATCCCCCCCACCCCCGTCCAAAATCACAGGTAGGACATATAATTCCCCCCCCCCCCCAATCAATATGTTTTGAAACAATCATTGCATTAATTGGTTTTCAAATGTCACCCTCTAATCCTCTGTAATCAGGGTAATTGAATTTCCTGATTTCTTTCAAGTAGTTGATTAAGGATTACGTTTTAGTAAAACAAACAAAAATGAATGATTGTTACAGGATTTACCTAGTATCGTTTTGGCAAATAATTCTTTGAAATGGTAATCGATTCTTCACTAAAACAATATGGTTTGGGACCGACATCAGTATACAAATGTACAAACGATACATACATATTCTCTTGTTTGACGTTTATTGTGCAACTGAAAATACTTCATTAAATGTACTTGTTTGATTGTGCAACTGAAAATACTTCATTAATTGTGCTTGATGTTTGATGTTTATTGTGCAAATAAAAGTTCTGAATATGATGGTGGGATTCGGGAGGGGTTTGTCCTACCTTGAAGTTTGATGATGGGGGGATTATGTCTTACCTGTAATTTTAGATGTGGGGGGGATTTTGTCCTCCTGTGTCAAAGATCATGGGGGGGGATTATGTCCGGGGGGGGGGGGGAGGGGGGGGGGGGGGGATTTTTGTCCTACACTCCATATTTTATAATGGCCGGGTCTCAGCTCTAAGGATACAGATAATATAAAAGACAGATGAAATAGTAAAAATCATCCGTATAGCTGAGTATTCTAAGCTACTCTTAAACTTGCATACCTACTTATTTTGAAAGTAAACATGCACACAATTGTGTTAATCAGTCAGCATGGGTATTGCTTTTGTACAATAGTGAACAATAATTGTCACATGTATACCTTACCACATTGTTCTTGATAAGTGTTGTTGTAACTGATTTTCAAATTTTATTTCTGTGTTCATACAAGTTGGAAGTTCTACATACTGGTCTACATATTGCTGATTGTCCGATCATCCTGGGTAGTACAATTATGATCAGGAACTACAATGGTCTACATATTGCCGATAGTGGGACCATTTGGGAAATATATCCATTATGATCAGGAACTACACTGGTCTACATATTGCCGATAGTCAGACCATCCTGGGTAGATATCCATTATGATCAGGAACTACACTGGTCTACATATTGCCAATAGTCAGACCATCCTGGGTAGATATCCATTATGATCAGGGACTACACTGGTCTACATATTGCCGATAGTCGGACCATCCTGAGTAGATATCCATTATGATCAGGAACTACAATCTACATATTGCCAATAGTCAGTCCATCCTGGGTAGATATCCATTAGGATCAGGGACTACACTGGTCTACATATTGCCAATAGTCAGACCCTCCTGGGTAGATATCCATTATGATCAGGGACTATACACTCTACATATTGCCAATAGTCAGACCATCCTGGGTAGATATCCATTATGATCAGGAACTACACTCTACATATTGCCAATAGTCAGACCCTCCTGGGTAGATATCCATTATGATCAGGGACTACACTCTACATATTGCCAATAGTCAGACCATCCTGGGTAGATATCCATTATGATCAGGGACTACACTGGTCTACATATTGCCAATATTCAGACCATCCTGGGTAGATATCCATTATGATCAGGGAATACATTGGTCGACATATTGCCAATATTCAGATCATCCTGGTTAGATATCCATTATGATCAGGAACTACAATGGTCTACATACAGAGGCGTCGGAAGCAAATTAATATTGGGGAGGCGGCAGTGGACCCGAGTGAAGCGAGAGAGTGCGAGGGGGGTCCGGGGCATGCCCCCCTGAATTTATTTGAATTCTAGATGACATTTCCTGCATTCTGCTGCATTTAAGAGACAACATTAGTAGGTATCTCATACACATTTTTGTAGCAAAAGCACTGGTAAAAAGGGGTAATTCAATGGTAATTTTATGACAATTATTAAAAAGGTTTGTCTGATTTGTATGAGGTTTCACCATCTATATGTATTTGGAAGTGTTCAAAATGCAAATACCAATAGTATACTTATACTATATCATTTTGCATGTATGTAATCTGTTTTAGTATGTACATGTATTACAAAAAAATAAACAAACAACATATTACAGTCAGTTGTCAGGAATGGCACTGTTCCCGCACTCGGTAAAGTCAATATTTTATATTGTATTACCAGGATACTCACTACATTACACGGGGTGTTTGTTTACCCAAAGTACGATCACGTCCCGATCCCAAACTCACAGCAAAAAAAATAAAATAAAAAAAGGTCCAAATATTGGGGCATCGGTCGCCGCCCCTGCCGCCCCGTTTCCGACGCCTCTGACATATTGCCAATAGTCAGTCCATCCTGGGTACATATCCATTATGATCAGGTACTACAATGGTTACATATTGCCAATAATCAGACCATCCTGGGTAGATATCAATTATGATCAGGAACTACACTGGTCTACATAATGCCGGTAGTCCCACCATACACTTGGGTAGATATCATTTATGATCAGGAGCTACAATGGTCTACATATTGCCGTTAGTCCAATCATCCGGGGTAGATATCCATTATGATCAGGAACTACACTGGTCTACATATTGCAGGTAGTCCGGCCATCCTGTCCTGGGTAGATATCCATTATGATCAGGGACTACACTGCTCTACATATTGCAGATAGTCCGACTATCCTGGGTAGATATCCATTATGATCAAGAACTACACTGGTCCAGGGCCTGAAAATAGCAGCTTTTACCAGTAGGTCCGGGACCTAACAAGGAAAAAAGTGAAAGGTCTGATGATATTTTGGAAGGTCCGAGAGGATAATCATTGGAAAAACGTGTCTGTTTCATGCGAAATGACTCGTCACACCATGTGTAAATCCTCGACTGTGTCACCATAAATTATCTTATAAGACAATAATCAGAACTGATTTAGTATCACCTCTGAATGATGATCGCAATTTCAATTTTATCACAGGTCCGGCGGACTTGTTGCTTGTAAAATACAAAGGTCAGACATTAAAATTTGCAGGTCCAGGACCTCGGACCAGTGCTATTTTCAGGCCCTGTGGTCTACATATTGCAGGTAGTCTGACTATCCTGGGTAGATATCCATTATGATCAGGGACTACACTGCTCTACATATTGCAGGTAGTCCCGCCATCCTGGGTAAATATCCATTATGATCAGAGACTACCGGTACAATGATCTGCATATTGCGATAGTCCGACCATCCTACGTAGATATCCATTAGTGTCAGGGACTACACTGGTCTACATATTGCCGGTCGTTCCATCATCCCGGGTAGATATTCATTATCATCAGGGAGTAACTGGTCTACATATTGCTGGTGGTCTGATCATCCTGGGTAAATATCAGGGACTACACTGGTTTACATATCGGTGTTGCCGGTAATCTGACCAACCTGATTAGATAAGCAGTTTCCACCCTAAACTTCACACCAAACTCAGTAGATATTATAACGTTCTAAAACAACATCACAATAACTTAAAAATCTATTTTGAATGGACTGGTAGTAATAACGTGATTATGTTATGAATATTTTTTCTGATATATATATTTTTAGGTGATGATATGATGGTATAGCCACTTCACATTTTCACATAAACTGGTTAGGATTTTAAATAGGCGAGAACACACCAGGTTTTGAGAAATTTCTATTTGTTTGTCCTCTATATTTTAGAGGTGACCAACATAGGATGTTTTCCCATATTTTCTCCTGATCTCCTTTCCATAGATCTCCCAGATGACCAATTTTGATGTCCAATCTCCAAATAAACAAATGAAATAAGCTGGATCATGGGAAAACAGTACATGTTAACATTGTACAGAACTATACTGGTCTGTACGAGGCGGGCACATGCTGTACATGTATATGTTGTACAGAGCTATGCCGGTCTATATGAGACGGGCACATGCTGTGCATATATATGTTGTACAGAACTATGCTGGTCCTTACTAGACGGGAACATGCTGTGCATGTATACGTTGTACAGAGCTATGCTGGTCTGTACGAGATGGGTGGGTGGCAGGTGGGAGTACGCGATGTCCGACTGGAGACCTGGTTTGCCAAACGAAAATACTAGCGGTTAGCTTTCGGCAAGCTTGCGACAAGGTTGCCGCAAGCTAACAAGCTGATCGCAAGCTAACTGTTTGCTTGCGCAAGCTTGCAACACATGTTTCCGATAGACCGCAAGCTTATAATTAGCTTGCAAGCTTGCTGTGTGAAGATTGCGGCAAGCTTGCAAGATCGCAAGCTTGCAGGAGAAGCTTGCAGTTGGCTCGCAAGCTTGCGGGATGAAGATCGCGACAAGCTTGCAAGCTCACAAGCTTGCAGGAGAAGCTTGCAGTTGGCTCGCAAGCTTGCGGTGTGAAGATTGCGACAAGCTTGCAAGCTCGCAAGCTCGCAGTTGGCTCGCAAGCTTGCGGTGTGAAGATTGCGACAAGCTTGCAAGCTCGCAAGCTTGCAGGAGAAGGTTGCAGTTGGCTCGAAAGCTTGCAGTGAGAATTGTGTGACAACTATACTATAGGCTTGCGATGCCTGTGAATTAAGACTGCATGTTCATGAACTGGTTTTTTTTCTTCAAACATATAGTTCCCAAGCTCGCAATGCATGTGAAGTGCGATCATAAATATGTAGATGTACTTAAATGTATACTGTAAGCTTATCAGGAAGTAATTTAAGAAATTTTATTTTGTAGTTACGTTCTATTTATTTAATTGATGGTGTTTAACAGCCTATCAACAGCCAATATAATTGTATGCCGGGTTAACAGGGTAAAATCCCAGACTTCACTTGAAAGTAATATAATAGGATCAGCACTAATCTTACTACTTGTTTAATGGGTATAACCGTAGTCAAGTCTCAGGTAGCAAGAAAGCCAAAAATGTACCCCGAGGGCCAAACCAGGGACATGTGCTCCCAACAAACCACCCACTGTTACATAATAGTCTTGATACACCACATTTCCACACAGACAAACATAATATATATCACTATACTAACATGGAACCAATAAAGTACCAACAGTATGCTATTTGGTACATTGATACAGTACATCCATAGTTCCACATTAGACACTATACTAATGGTGTACTTTCTAGCCGACTGGTCACCGTACACCACGAGTACACCATTGGTACAGTGATGATTCTTTGTTAACCATGGGTACAGTGATGATTTCTTTGTTAACCTGGTACACTAACTAGTACAGTATCAGACTTTGTTCCTTTTCACTGATACACTGATAGTGACATTGTTGGACTTCGTTCTGCGTCACTGGTACATTAATAGTAAAGTGTTAGACTTCTTTACTGGTATGCTGATAGTACATTGATGGACTTTGTGCATTATGACGGGTACCTTGTACATTAATAGTACAGTGTTGGACTTTGGTCATTTTCTATGGTCCACTGATAGTAAATGGTTATATTTGTTCATTTTCACTAGTACTACAATGCTTTATTATTTTACTTGGGTCTCTTTTGACCATTAGCCTAATCATGTAAACTAGCTGAAGATATAATATGATGGGAGAAACATTTTGATGCAAACAAAATAGCATGTATTATAGAGTGTTACAGCGACATTCCGAAGGTCAAGGTCATGTCAATGGGGGTGGGAGTGTGTTGCACACATTCAGGTGGAGCATGTACCTAAATATTGAAGCAATTCTTCAAGTAATATTGAAGATATTACATGATGGAGTAACTATTACAAACTTTTTAACAGACACGCATCGTCGAGAATGCTGCAAAAAATATGGTTATGACAAGAACAAATGACAAGAACAAATGACAAAGATCATACACAAACAACACAGAATTGTGACATTGTGTTATCATACAACATAGATTGTGTTTGGCGTACGCTGCAGCCAGCAATTGCATATATGTACCCAGTATGTAATGCGATGTACATGTATGTAAGATATTATGATGGTGGAACATGGAAATTAGCACGACATACTTGCTCATAATGTACTACATTGTATACGGTATCAAGATTTAACGGCCACTCTAGTATAATTGGGAAACATAATTGTAATCAAAATTCTGATAACTCGAATTGAAATTATTGGTCACAATTACATGTTTTCCTATACACATGTATAGTATAACTCTCGTAAACTCAAATTTTCGCTAAGTCATACTATTTCCTCAGTCCCTTGAATTTTGAGTAAACAAGTGTAGATTGTATTTGTAATCAAAGCATTTTGATGATTTCTCATAATTATGTGGCTGTAACTGGAGAAATGAGGCTTCTGGCACTTCTGGCTGGTGTAGCTCCTCATCCAATAGCACACTCCTGTAGTCGATAACAATGTACATTGCTTGTTAGAAGCATGACGGGTGTTTCATTGATGGAATGGCGAACAGTGCAGATTCTGATGAGACTGATCTGGATAAACACTGGTCAGAAAACCCATAAGCCCCACTTCTCCAGTCACATCCACTTATGAAACACTTGTACTGATGAACTGATTCCACAGCTAACAGTATTTGAACTCTCAAATAACCTTCCATATTGCATTACAGTTTTTTTCCTGGATAATATATTATTTACAGAACACATTTTAATATTCAATATAAGTTCTGTAAACCACAGGTGTTTGAACAGATGGTCATTATTTTGGTGTCATATTGATATTTGGGTGGATTTTGTTGGTTTGGGGTAATTTACAAATAGTTTTGTGCAACTACTATAATTCTCAAACCTTACATATGATAGAACTCGCCAATTAGATTGTTGTCATCTGCTGATTTTTTTTCTTCATTTTTCTAAATATAAAATCATGTTTCAGCAGCACAGTAGAATCTGCTCAGTTTTAGACAATTTTAATGTGCTGCCAAAACATGATTTTAGGAAGAAACAAGAATACAATTCCAAATAAGCAGAGGACAATTTTTTGTTTCCAGCACATTACATACACAATTTTAATACACTTACACATAAAAAAAAAGCATAATTAACATACAATACACACAGACTGGCCAAAAGACTGACAGACAGGCTGACAGACAAATGGACGAGTATGCATGCACAAAATGGACGAGTATGCATGCACATATGGGTTGCGTCTGTAGAGAGATGGAGGCCAAAAATAAGCGCCTGAATTACAGACATACGACAACAACAACAACAACCGCTCATTTTAAAACAAAGGATCAATCTTGATCTTGATCTTGATTAGGTAAGGTGCGACATCTTTCGACATTCCCGCACCGCATGTCCAAAACTGAAACTTTAGATGTTGGCCCCCCGGATGATTTCATTGTATTTCTCAGCGTGATCTTCTGCTTTCATGATGTTGTCTATGATGTTTTGAGGTAAGCTATTCCAATCTCTAATTGTATTTGGGAAGAAACTGTATTTTCGAATGTCGGTCCTGGCATATAATATTTTAAAATGTTCAGAGTGCATATTTCTGGAACGTCTAATTGGAGTTTCTAAACTGGTGGTAGAGATCGATATAATTTGCCTGGCGTTTTAGTCCTTTCGTAAATAATATTAAACGGTTCTGTTTTCTTCTAGTTTTCAAGGGTTCTAATTTTAGTAACTCGAGTGTGCTCGTCATGGTCCCTGGTTCATAACAATAGTTGGATGTGACGAATCTCGCTGATCTCTTCTGAACACTCTCTAGTTGGTCTTGTAAATATTGCTGATGCGGGTCCCAGACAGCACTGGCGTAGTCCAGTATTGGGCGAATAAGTCCCTTGTATGCCTGAAGTCTGACATCTTGTGAGCAGAACGAGAGGTTTCTTTGTAGGAGTCCGAGAGTTCGACTTGCCTTGTTACACACCGTTGTTACATGTTTACTCCAGTTTAAATCACTTGTAATGTTCACACCTAAATATTTTATCGTGTCCAGTTTTACTAATTTAGTGCCTTCCAATGTGTAGTCAAAATTTACATTAACTTTTTCCTAGAAAGTGTCATCATATTGCATTTGATGGGTTGGAATCTCATGCCCCATTTTCTAGCCCATTTTCCAAGGTTATCAATATCTTCTTGTAGTTTTAAACAGTCTTCATTCGAGTCAATTGATCGGTAGCACACACAATCATCGGCAAATAATCTGATTTCCGAAGAGATATCGTCCGCAATATCATTTATGTGAATTAGGAATAAGATTGGCCCAAGTACCGTCCCCTGTGGGACTCCTGAGAGTACGTTTGCTTCCTCTGAAATGGATCCGTTAACTATTACCCTCTGCTTCCGGTTTGATAGAAATGCATCGATCCAGGATACTGTTTGTTTACATATACCATATTTATGTAGCTTCGCCTTTAATAGGTCATGAGGAACAGTGTCAAAGGCCTTTTCAAAGTCCAGGATGAATATATCGGCCTGCTTCTTATCATCCAGGAATTTTGATCAATTATTTTGATCTAAAAAGTAATTTCTTATGTAAATTATAATCAAAACAACAGTAAGAGATTTCATAAACACATAAACTAAACTTCTAGAAATGATTGAGACTTATTGTTGTCGCTTAAATCAAATAAGGTAAGGATTTCCAAATAATTATGAAAAAATTAACCAATATATAACCGACTGGATCCATTAAACAACTGTGATATTGGATTTCCAATATTGAAGTTAATACATGTTAGTTATGCATATGAGCTTGATGAGTACATAACTCTTAATTACATTTCATTACGCTGCATTGCATACGAGTTATGACTGAGTGGTCTTTCCAAATGTGCGTTTGAAGCATTCTTTGTTTACTTTCTACTTTGTGGGGAGTGTCCGAAGAATTTTGATTATACACACTTTATAAGGTAAGTTTATTGTAATATGTTTGTGTCATTCTGTAGAACTGTCTCTCAATAACAATATAGCAAAGTATGAATGTCAACACCCTGCATGTTTTTATCACGGCTTGCGTTTGAGGGTGGCACGATTTACCCAAATCTACCCAAATCTACCCAATTCTACCCAATTCTTCATATAATTACTATATGTGTTAATAAATAAAGCTATACACATCATAATAACGATGTTTGGACTGTACTTACATGATGTATGTCATTAATTTGCTCATACCAGGGCCCACCCATTTTAATGTTTTGATGCAAAATGAAAATAATTTTTGTATATGAAATAAAGGGAGAGTACCGCGATAAACTTAATACTAGGAAGCCAAGGAAGATAATCCACTTTATAATGGATAAACATGCTAAATGGGAATGATGATGTACATAATCACTTGTTGAGGCTACACCTCTAGGGAAATTTGCAATCACAGTCTGATCAGGGTCTACACTGTTTTCCATCTTGCACATACTTCATGACTGTATACCGTATGTTTATATATAGCTTCCTGTGTGAGTTTTGAAATGTATATCTGTAAATTAAATTGCAATAACTAAACTATATATGTTCAGAAGTCATTTTATGCTAATAAAAACATTCATTCAATGCATATATATACTTTGTTTTTAACTATTTCAAAAAGATGTTGGCATATAATTACTCGGCGAAATAAATATTGCAATACTATGGAGGTGACCGGTTAGACAGTTGGACTAGTATATGTGTCATATGAAATCATGATCGATGACAACTTAGCGTTAGACAACTGAGACATAATTAATGAGTCTCGATCATGGTAGTCTCCCTTTATAATAATGCTATATGTATATTAATCGGTTTCCCACGGAAATATGTGCCTTATTCTTCCCTTTTTTCGGTCAAAATGTGCTTATTGAATGATATACTAATGATATATTTTTGAAAACGTATATAGTATAATCATAAATGTTATTGTATCCCCCAGACTACCGTCGGGGGATACTATGGATTTGACAGCGCGCCGCGTCCGCGTCCGCCGCAGACACTTCTTGTCCGGAGCATAACTCAAACACCCTTTGGAATATTTTCATGAAACTTCACACATGCATAGACCACGACCCGAAGGTGTGTCGCGCACAAGAATGACAACTCTTGCATAGCTAATTTTTGAGTTATCTCCCTTTTTTGTTTCTCGCACTGATTTCGTGTCCGGAGCATAACTCCACCACCCTTTGGATTTTCATGAAACTTCACACATGCATAGACCACACCCGAAGGTGTGTCGCGCACAAGAATGACAACTCTTGCATAGCTAATTTTTGAGTTATCTCCCTTTTTTGTTTCGCGCACTGATTGACCATAACTCGACCACCCTTTGGAATATTTTTATGAAACTTAACACATTCAATTAGACCACGAACCGAAGGTGTGTCGTGCACAAGAATGACAACTCTTGCATAGCTAATTTTTGAGTTATCTCCCTTTTTTGTTTTCGCTCACTGATTTCCTGTCCGGAGCATAACTCGACCACCCTTTGGAATATTTTCATGAAACTTCACATATGCATAGACCACGACCCGGAGGTGTGTCGCGCACAAGAATGACAACTCTTGCGTAGCTAATTTTTCAGTTATCTCCCTTTTTTGTTTGCGCACTCTACAAACTGGACAATAATGCATGAAGACCTGTTTTCTCGTCTGCTCTGTATACCTTTTCTTGTGTGCTCTGTACACCTTACCTGTAGAGAACAATAGAAACTGGGAGAACCATGTGCTAAGCATGGGCTAGCATGTGCAGATGTCCACTGCTTGACCACTGCTTGACCAGGTAATTTATACAGGTAAATCACTACATTGGGTACTGTGTTGAAAATATTGTGGCATTATGTGGACCTCTGCAGATATATGTAGATAAATATAGGACTATTAAAAAAAAATCTGGTCTCCAATAGCAAGCATTATTATTTTTAAACTTTTTTTTGTCATTTTTTTTTTTTTTTTTTTTCATTTTTTTTTTCAAATTATTTTTCAATTTGACTGGAAAAAAAATCTGGGCTCCAGTAGCAAGCATTATTATTTTTAAACTTTTTTTTTCCATTTTTTTTTTCATTTTTTTTCTTCAAATTATTTTTCAATTTTTGTCCAGTAGCAGAAGGTCGTAAGTGCTATATACAGACTATTCACCTGTACATGTGCTAGCACGTGAAACTGACCACTGACCACTTACAGGTAATTTATACAGGTAAATGATTATATTACATTTCCGTAAACTGTGTTGAAAATATTGTGGCATTATGTGGACCTGTGCAGATATATGTAGATAAATATAGGACTATTAAAAAAAAATTGGGCTCCAGTAGCAAGCATTATTATTTTTTAATTTTTAAACTTTTTTTCCATTTTTTTTTTTCATTTTTTTTTTTCAAATTCTTTTTCAATTTTTGTCTAGTAGCATAAGGTCGTAAGTGCTATATACAGACTATTATCATATAATAAAACAATTATTGACTAGTGAGCCATAGAATATAATCTGATATTCTATGGTTCACTAGTCAATAATTGTATAATATGTTCGGGCCAGTGAAAATTGCTTTCGGGCTCGAGGTCAAGGCGGGACAAGGCGAGGCATCTGATTCCGTGGAATTCTTGTTTACTTATCTCCCTTTGTTGTTTCGTGCTCTGATTTTGTATCCAAAGCATAACTCGAACACGCATATACGCATTGCGCTAATGGTCCTCTACCGCCCTGTGCCAAATCCACGTTCGTTCTGCCCCCGTCAAGCCCAGGGTCAAGGTCACATACTTAGTGCTTCAAAAACATTAACGCTTGGGTAAATATCTTATACTTTCTGTTTTCTTTCATGGATCATGGATCATCTTCATATTTCATATACGCATTGCTCTAATGGTCCTCTACCGCCCTGTGCCAAATCCACGTTCGTCCTGCCCCACCAATCCCAGGGTCAAGGTCACATACTTGGTGCTTCAAAAACTTTAACGCTCAGGTAAATATCTTATAATTTTTATTTCCATTCACGGATCAACTTCATATTTCATATACGCGTTGCTCTAATGGTCGTCTACCGCCCTGTGCCAAATCCACGTTCGTCCTGCCCCCGCCAAGCCCAGGGTCAAGGTCACATACTTAGTGCTTCAAAAACTTTAATGCTCGGGTAAATATCTTATAATTTCTGTTTTCTTTCATGGATCATCTTCATATTTCATATACGCATTGCTCTAATGGTCCTCTACCGCCCTGTGCCAAATCCACGTTCGTCCTGCCCCCGCCAATCCCAGGGTCAAGGTCACATACTTGGTGCTTCAAAAACTTTAATGCTCAGGTAAATATCTTATAATTTTTCTTTCCATTCACGGATCAACTTCATATTTCATATATGCGTTGCTCTAATGGTCCTCTACCGCCCTGTGCCAAATCCACGTTCGTCCCGCCCCCGCCAAGCCCAGGGTTAACATCATATACTTAGTGCTTCAAAAACTTTAACGCTCAGGTAAATATCTTATAATTTCTGTTTTCTTTCACGGATCAGCTTCATATTTCATATATGCATTGCTCTAATGGTCCTCTACCGCCCTGTGCCAAATCCACGTTTGTCCTGCCCCCGCCAAGCCCAGGGTGAAGGTCACATACTTGTTGCATCAAGAACTTTAACGCTCAGGTAAAAGAAAATTTTGACTTGCAATTTGGCCTCATTTATTATCAAAGCGATATGTGGGACATCCGTGTTCTATGAACACATTTTCTAGTTTATTAAACTTCACACATGCATAGAAGACGACCCAAAGGTGTGTCACACGTAAGAATGACAACTCTTGCGTCGTTAATTTCTTAGTTATCTCCCTTTGTTTGTTGTTTCGTGCACTGATTTCGTGTCTGGAGCATAACTCGAACACCCTTTGGAATATTTTCATGAAACTTCACACATGCATAGACCACGACCCTAAAGGTGTGTCCCGCAAGAATGACAACTCTTGCATCACTAATTCTTTAGTTATCTCCCTTTGTTTTTCCGTCACTGATTTTGTCTCCGGAGCATAACTCAAACACCCTTTTTTCAAACTACTTGTGTATCTGGGGAGGGGGATACACATGCGCTTGTCGACAAGCGTCCATTTCTAGTTTTTAATGAAGATTTGGGTAGATTTGGGTAAGATTTGGGTAGATTTGGGTAAATCGTGCTGCCGTGCTTTTGACGTGCGTCCGGCATTTGTGTAAGTATTTCATGTACCAAATATCTCCACAACCCTAAGTCTGACAAACTTGAAACTTCACATACCTTATTATCATCATCCTTATTTTAATTCTATAGCCCACCAATGCAGATCCCATGCCCAAGTTCAATGTCAAATTGGTTAGAAATGTGCGTTATGAGTTTTTTTGTAAAATCTGGATGAATATCTCCACAACCCGAAGTCTTGATTGATCACTTGAAACTTCACATACCTCGTCATCATCCATATTTTCATCCAATAGCCCAGCCATGTGGCTACCATGCCCAAGGTCAATGTCAAATTACTTCGATACAAATTTTTAACTACCCAATATCAATACTTCTTTATCACCATCCATATTTTCATCCTATAGCCCACCCATGCAGACCCCATGCCCAATTAGGTCAAATTACTCTGAAATTTGTGTTAAAGTCTGCTTTTTAATTGCGTACCCAATACATGCGTATCTCCCCAATCCGATTGCTCTAACCAGATACATATTCATATGTACTGGACCATCAAATACCTAGAAAAGAGGTATTATACAAGCTTATTTGTTTTCTCCTCAATCCCCCAATACTATGTGTATATATGACATGTGTTTATCCAAATGAAATAAACTACATGTATATACTATAAATACCTCGGCGGGCATGATATGCTGGCTGTTGCCATCTAGTTTCTATATTTTAGTGTGCGAACTGTAAATGCTATTACGCACATTTTTACTGTGTAATGTGAAATGACCATTGAGCTAATAATGTTAATAATTGATAGAAATATGTGCATACTGGTGAATGTATGCAAAAACTTTTATTAAAGTGATTAATTGGCATTTGTAAATAATTGATAACTCGCCTGTACCAAATTATAATAAAATGTTTGTTTCAACATGTTCAGGAGTCCTCACAATATGTACCGGCTGGCCAGGCGCAAGAATGTTGGAGTCATGAGATGGAAGATTCAGTGATCGTGAGTTTCAACATTATATAATTTTTATGTATGCTGACCAATCAAATAAAGGAAAACATTACCCTTCAACATGTTCAACATACTACATAATTATGCCCATGGTATAATAACGGAGTATGTCTGTAGAACTATTTACAGGTTTAAGAATGTTTGCACGCATTCCAGAATTGCAATATTACATATAAATAGGCGTAAAATTACTAGACATACTGTAGTCAAAAGAACCTTTTGTACATTATTGACTAGAAACAGCTGCATATTTTATATAAAACAGTCTTCCACAAAGTAGCGTCAAAAACAGAATAATGACATTATCATATATAAATAGACAAGTGGACTATCCTTTATTTATTAGCCATTTTGTTGCGTCAAAAAGTTTGTCCAGTATGCCACGGGGGCATATCCATGCTTTACAAACATAATGTCTAGCTTTTGCTTAAATTTTGGTAAAACATTAACACTTAAGTACTATAATATATTTCAGGAACGTGAACATTTTGCTGACAGTGCCAGTGGGTCACAAGAATGGGAGAAGCGGGAGACCGTGAGTACTTCTATTACAAAATCCACAATGATTCGGTGCATTCAGAGGGATGGGTTGTGGCCTAGGGGTTAGAACGCCTTAACTTCCAATCCGGAGGTTGTGCGTTCAAACCTCGCCTAGGGCATAAAAAAATACTTCCATAGTTTTTCCATCCCACTGGTATGTCGGACTGTGATCCCATTTCTATATGACCTTAGCTGTTGCTGGTACGTCACTTTCATTGTAATACCGCTATTAAAGATAAAATGTATTGCAAAATCCCTGATACAATATATCACATTGTCTGCTGCATAATGTGACCTTGCTGTTGAACGGATGTGAAAACTAATAAACAAATGTACAACACAGTAAATCCGACTTATAGCCACGCTTTTGTTTTCGAAATTATTCAATTACTACTTAAATGAACCTACATGTACGAACAAATACGACATGTGAACAAAGACCAGATTTTTCTCTTCCCATGGCTGGTCTTTGTTCACAGGTGTGACTGTATATATTTGTATGACCTGTATGTGTATGTCAATATTTCAGAGCGGTGGAGTGAAGAATGTTTAGCTATTGACAGAATTTCCAGTGTACTTGACACCAACGCAACTGTCCGTAGCTAACCACAAGGCAGGAGGAAATCCAAGAATCCAGTATTAGCAGAGTTATGGTCCTTGACTTAGAGAAACGTGACGATTTTCAACTTGTGTCGCAGAGTTATGGTCCTTGACTTATTGAAAAGTGGCAATTTTCAACTCGTGTCCCGCATAACTGAAAAACTATTTGAGCTACAGTCATGAAACCTTTTAGGAATACATGTATTTGTTATCATTTCAAGCTACGCACCTGGGGTTTTAGCTGCGGTTTCATCCACAGGTGGAAGACTCGGACCTATGACACCAAAAAAATGCCTATTAAAAAAAATCCCATTACCCCACCCACTTGGTCTCGTACAGTACTATACGCTATATCAAGGTGAGTATAAATAGCGCTATTATAGAAAGAGCCCTCTTTTTTCCGGCTCGCACAAACACAATAAACATCGATTAAATGTATGAAATGTATGAAAGTTCGTCCAATTGTGATCGTTCGCCGATCTAAAAAACACTTTTTTCTAATTTTATTGACTTTCATTCATGATTCGCGTACTATCAGATTATGTCTTCCGGAAACCCTGAAAAGGGAAAGTCCTCGCGTCTATTTTTAGGTTTAACCAATCAGAGATGTTCTTACATAGACGCTTCGGTGGTTGTATTATGGAAGATAGTGCATTGACCCAGTTCCAGATAATGAACGAAATTATAGAAAAAAGTGTTTTTTAGATCGGCGAACGATCACAATTGGACGAACTTTGTATGGTTGGAGTCTCTAATGTATATGATCATGGTGCACGACTTTAGTTTGAGCTGGCGATCAGCTATCGGCCAAATATGACCGATAATCCAGCCGGACGGCCTCCGATTCTGTGTGAGATTCTTTCGTACACGCAACTTTCTCTTTGGATGGGGTAATCAAAACGCGAAAAACTCAATAAATACTTGAAACAGCGATTTGAAGTGAGTATAGTCACACACCTAATACCTTTATCGATTGCCAGAGACATATTTCATACATTTAATCGATGTTTATTGTGTTTGTGCGAGTCGGAAAAAAGAGGGCTCTTTCTATAATAGCGCTATTTATACTCACCTTGATATAGCGTATAGTACTGTACGAGACCAAGTGGGTGGGGTAATGGGAATTTTTTTAATAGGCATTTTTTTGGTGTCATAGGTCCGAGTCTTCCACCTGTGGTTTCATCCAGAATTCAGAGTTATGGCTAACTCAGTGAAAAGTGGCGATTTTCAACTTGTGCCGCACATAACTGAAAAACTATTTGAGCTACAGTCATGAAACATTATAGGAATGTTTATCAACATGTGGAGTTCTGCATCATGCAAGTTTGATGTGGATTCATAGAGTGTGCATGGAGTTATGGCCCTTGACTTCGTGAAAATTGCTGATTTTTTTTAACTTGTGTTGCCGGTAACTGAAGCATGAAACTATATAGGAATGTTAATCAACATGTATAGTTGTGCACGTGTGATTTTGTTTGCGGAATCATCCAGTAAGGATGGAGTTATGACCCTTGACTTAGAGAAAATTGGCTATTTTGTCCACCACAAATTTGTGTCGCGCATGTTAGTTAAGAGTTGCGAAATTTTACAGGAATGTTTGTCACTATGTGCAGTTGTGCACCTGGGTTTTTTGATGCGGATACGTGTAGTATTGGCCGAGTTATTGCCATTGGTCACTTTGTGTCAAGCCCGCTTGCGGAAAGTGAGACATAGTGATCACAATGACGTCCGGGCGTCCGTCCGTCCGAAATCTGTGTTAAAGTTTTTAAATACCTTATATCTCTGCAGTCCTAAGTCACATTGACTTGAAACTTCATATGCTTATTAGTCATGATCCATATATTCATGCTGTATCCCACTCATGCGGACCCTGTGCCCCTATGTCAAGGTCAAATGACTTGAAGTTTGCGTTAAAGTTTCTGTCAAAATTTGCGTTAAAGTTTTCACACACCTACTATCTCTGTAACCGTATGTCAGATTTGCTTGAAACTTTGTATGCTTATTGGGCATCAAACACTTCAAATAAATACACTCTGAGACCATCAAATGCCTCGGCGGGCTCGACATGCGGGCCGCGGCCATCTGGTTTATTTTGTTACCTTGCACAGAAAAACAAGGTACAATGTAGCTACATATATGCTGTTGTTGCCTTAAATTCTAATTTTACAAGGCCCGATAACATGCAGTGTTTGTGTGGGCATATGTTTTTCTCTGAAAAACAACAATCTAACTCTCCATTTGTTAAGTATACACTGATGACTTAAATATATTACATCTGAAGACATTAATACATCACATGCAATATTGTATTGTTTTAGTTATTAATTATTCCATCTTCCCAGTAACAGCTTTGTACATTACCTCATTATCTAATGGATGTTCTACCCCTATTCTTAAATGACTCTGATGTGGAATGGACCTGGCACCAGGTCAGGATATTCCAATTTCAGGGCTGAATATATATTTTTGTGTAAATATTCAGTTCTGATTTTGGGAATTTCCCTCATTATGAACAGGTTAAATACGGGATAGTCTAACCCGTCCAATAAAATCAAGCAATCCCGATTCATTCCATATAACCCCGATTCATGCCATATAAGGCAAGCTTGCGACTAGCTTGCGGCAAGCTTGCGACTAGCTTGCGGCAAGCTTGCGACTAGCTTGCGACTAGCTTGCGGCAAGCTTGCGACTAGCTTGCGACAAGCTTGCGACTAGCTTGCGGCAAGCTTGCGACTAGCTTGCGGCAAGCTTGCGACTAGCTTGCGGCAAGCTTGCGGCAAGCTTGCTGCTAGCTTGCGGCTAGCTTGCGGCAAGCTTGCGGCTAGCTTGCGGCAAGCTTGCGACTAGCTTGCGGCAAGCTTGCGGCAAGCTTGCGGCAAGCTTGCGACTAAGCTTGCGGCAAGCTTGCGACTTAGCTTGCGGCAAGCTTGTGACTAGCTTGCCGCGCGTTTCAACTGCGTGCTTGCAGCAAGCTTGCGGTAACCTAACTGCAAGCTTGCATTCTTAGCTTGCCGCAAGCTAGTCGCAAGCTTGCAGAATAAGATTGCGATTTTTGTTTGGGTTGGCCCTCACATACGGTATGTCTTTGGCATTTTGTATGTGACAGTTGAATCTGGTTATACCCCTTATGTGAGTATTACGATTAATCGTAATTCTATTTTAAGGGGAAGGGGCCAAGTGACTTTGGTGTGGTATGGACCTGGCACCAGGTCAGGTTATTCTAATTTCAGGGCTGAATATATCGTTTCCCGATGTAAATATTCCGTTCTTATTTTGGGATTTTCCCCTCAATGCAGCAGGTTAAAACGGGATCGAACCCGTTTGCCCGGCCTTACTTGACATTAGCTGTTGATAGGCTGTTAAACACCAGTAAACAAACAAACTGTACGAGATGGGTACATGCTGTACATCTATACATTATACACAGCTATGCTGGTCCATACGAGACGGGCACATGATTTACATGTACACGTTATATAAAACTATGCTGGTCTATACTGTACATTTACATGTTGTACAGAGCTATGCTAGTCTCTACAAGACGGGACATGTTGTACATCTATATGTTGTACAGAGCTATGCTATCTGCTACATCGTACACGATACGGGCACATGCTGTACATCTATATGTTGTACAGAGCTATGCTAGTCCTCTACAAGACGGGCACATGCTGTACATCTATGCTTGTACAGACTATGCTAGTCTCTACAAGACGGGCACATGCTGTACATCTATATGTTGTACAGAGCTATGCTAGTCTCTACAAGACGGGCACATGCTGTACATCTATATGTTGTACAGAGCTATGCTGGTCTATACAAGACGGGCACATGCTGTACATCTATATGTTGTACAGAGCTATGCTGGTCTATACAAGACGGGCACATGCTGTACATCTATATGTTGTACAGAGCTATGCTAGTCTCTACAAGACGGGCACAGCGTACATCTATATGTCAGACTATGCTAGTCTCATACAAGAACACATGCTGTATATTGTACAGAGCTATGCTGGTCTCTACAAGACGGGCACATGCTGTACATCTATATGTTGTACAGAGCTATGCTAGTCTCTACAAGACGGGCACATGCTGTACATCTATATGTTGTACAGAGCTATGCTAGGTCTCTACAAGACGGGCACATGCTGTACATCTATATGTTGTACAGAGCTATGCTGGTCTATACAAGACGGGCACATGCTGTACATCTATATGTTGTACAGAGCTATGCTAGTCTCTACAAGACGGGCACATGCTGTACATCTATATGTTGTACAGAGCTATGCTAGTCTCTACAAACGCACAAGCTGTACATCATAGTTGTACAGAGCTCAGCTAGTCTCTACAAGACGGCACATGCTGTACATCTACTATAACTCTACAGAGCTATGCCTGGTCTCCTACAAGACGGCACATGCGTACATCTAATGTGTAACAAGCAATGCTAGTCTCCTACAGACGGCACATGCTGTACATCAAAATGTTGTACAGAGCTATGCTAGTCTCCTACAAGACGGGCACATAGCAGTACATTATAACTCGTACAGAGCTATGCTGTCTCTACAAGACGGACAAGTTGTACATCTATAATGTTTGTACGACTATCTAGTCTCTAAACAATACGGGCACATCTGGACATCTATATGTTGTACAGAGCAATGCTAGTCTCTACAAGACGGGCACTATGCAGACATCTATATGTTGTACAGAGCTATGCTTGTCTCTACAAGACGGGCAAGCATGCTGTACATCTATATGTTTGTACAGAGCTATGCTAGGTCTCTACAAGACGGGCACAGCTGTACATCTATACTGTTGTAACAGAGCTATGCTGGTCAATACAAGACGGCATCAATCTGTACATCTATATGTTGTACAGAGCTATGCTGGTCTATACAAGACGGGCACATGCCTGTACATCTATATGTGTACAGAGCTATGGGCATAGACTCTACAAGAACGGGCACAGGCTGTACACTATATGTTTTTACAGAGCTATGCTAGTCTCGCTACAAGACAGGGCACATGCTGTACATCTATATGTTTTGTACAGAGCTATGCTAGTCTCTTACAAGACGGGCACATGCTGACATCTATATTTGAACAGAGCATGTCTGGTCTATACAAAGACGGGGCACATGCTGTACATCTATAGTTGGCAGAGCTTATGCTTGGTCTATACAAGACGGGCCATGCTGTACAACAATATGTTGTAACAGAGCTATGCTAGTCTCTACAAGAACCACAAGCAGGGTACATCTATATGTTGTACAGAGCTATGCTAGTCTTCTTACAAGACGGGCACATGCTGTACACTATATGTTGTACAGAGCTATTGCTAGTCTCTAACAAGAAACACAGCTTTACATCTATATGTTTGTAAACAGAGCTATGCCTGTGGTCCTCTACAAGACGGACCCCCGCCGGCACTGCTGTTTACATCTAATGTTGTACAAGGGACTATGCTGGTCATACAAGACGGGCACATTCTTTGTACATCCTAAATGTGTACAGAGCTATGGCTTAGTCACGACAGACGGGCACATGCAGTACATCTATAACGTCGTACAGAGGCTATGCTGGACTCTTCAATTACGGCCATGCAAGTACAATCTAATGGGTTTACAGAGCTATGCTAGTCTCTACAAGACGGGCACATGCAGTACATCTATACGTTCGTACAGCAGCTATGCTGGTCTTACAAGAAGACGGGCAACATGCTGTACATCTATATGTTGTACAGAGCTATGCTGGTCTATACAAGACGGGCACCCATTGCATGCTTGTACATCTATATTGTTGTACAGAGCTATGCTGGGTCTCTACAAGACGGGCACATGCTGTACATCTATATGTTGGTACAGAGCTATGCTGAGTCTATACAAGTCGGGGCACATGCTGTACATCTATATGTTGTACAGAGCTATGCTAGTCTCTACAAGACGGGCACATGCTGTACATTCTATATGTTGTACCAGAGCTATGCTAGTTCTACCAAGACGGGGCACAGCTGTACATCTAATGTTGTACAGGAGCTATGCTGGGCTCTACAAGACGGCACACTGTACAATCTATATTTGACGGCATCTTGGTCTATACAAGACGGGCACATGCCTGTACATTATTATTGTTGTACAGAGCTATGCTGGTCTATACAAGACGGGCACATGCTGTACATCTATATGTTGTACAGAGCTATGCTAGTCTCTACAAGAAACACATGCTGTACATCTATATGTTGTACAGAGCTATGCTAGTCTCTACAAGACGGGCACATGCTGTACATCTATATGTTGTACAGAGCTATGCTAGTCTCTACAAGAAACACATGCTGTACATCTATATGTTGTACAGAGCTATGCTGGTCTCTACAAGACGGGCACATGCTGTACATCTATATGTTGTACAGAGCTATGCTGGTCTATACAAGACGGGCACATGCTGTACATCTATATGTTGTACAGAGCTATGCTAGTCTCTACAAGACGGGCACATGCTGTACATCTATTGTTGTAAACAGCTATGCTAGTCTCTACAAGACGGGCACATGCGTACTTCTATACGTCGTACAGAGCTATGCTGGTCTCTACAAGACGGGCACATGCTGTACATCTACATTTTGTACTGAACTATGCTGGTCTATACAAGACGGGCACATGTTGTACATGTATACGCTGTAAAGAACTATGCTTGTCTATACAAGACGGGCTCCTGCTGTACATGTATACGTTGTACAGAACGATTCTGGTCTATACAAGACGGGCATAAGCTGTGCATGTACACGTTGTACAGAATATGCTGGTCTTTATGAGACGGGCACATACTGTACATGTTGTACAGAACTATGCTGGTCTATACTAGACGGGCACATGCTGTACATTTACATTTTGTACTGAGCTATGCTGGTCTATACAAGACGGGCACATGTTGTACATCTATTCGTTGTACAGAGCTATGCTGGTCTATACGAGGCGGGCACATAATGTGCATGTACACGTTGTACAAAACTATGCTGGTCTATACTAGACGGGCACATACTGTACATTTACATTTTATACAGAGCTATGCTGGTCTATACAAGACAGGCACATGCTGTACCTGTATGCATTGTACAGAGCTATGCTGGTCTATACAAGGTTGGCAGATGCTGTACATTTACATTTTGTACAGAGCTATACTGGTCTATACAAGACGGGCACTTGCTGTATATCTATTCGTTGTACAGACAGAGCTGTGCTGGTCTATACAAGATGGGCACATGCTGTACTTTTGTACATTATACATACAAAGCTATGCTGGTCTGTACGAGACGGGCACATGTTGTACATGTATACGTTGTACAGAGCTATGCTTGTCTATAAAAGACGGACACATGCTCAGTGCTGTACATCTATACGTTGTAAAGAGCTATGCTGGTCTATGCAAGATGGGCACATGCTGTGCAGAGCTATGCTGGTTTATACGAAAATCTGTGTTAACTTTTTAGGTACCAAATATCTTCACAACCATAAGTCCAATTGACTGGGAACTTTACATACCTCTTTATCCTCATCCATATTTTCATTCTATAGCACATCCATACATGTGGCATCCATGCCCAAGGTCAGATTACTTTGAAATTTGGTTTAAAGTTTTTGCAAAATTTGTGTTAACGTTTTAAGGACCCAATATCATCTACCCAATATCTCCACAATCCAATTGCTCTAACCAGATATACAGTGAAGCCTTTTTTTCTCTCCGAAAACTAGCCAACAGTGTATACATTCACCAGACTACAGTGTATACTATCACCAGGGTATATGAGCCTTGCCTAGAAAATGAAAAGGTCTATAGGTTAGAAGACACCAAATGGTGCGAAACCGCCCAGGGTGTATGCAAAAGTAGTCCGGTATAAAAAAATAGTGCGGGTGTTTTGAGGTCACAGACACCGTTTGCTTGCAAATCTTGATCCATTACTACCCAGTTTCACTTGAGGAACATTTTGGGGTGCCTTTAACACCAGTTTTCAACATATTTGTAGCATTTAAAAGAAAACACTGAACCTGTTGGTCACTTGATGTACACGGAGTTTCCGTGGCCAACAAATGTACACAATATTGGAGGATATGACAAGGTTGGATTTTTCTTTCTTAGGAGTAAGTGAACCTATTGTTTAGTTCATGCAGAACCAGTACAGACTGGCTGCAGGTCATGTACAAGTGGGTCCCACAACATCCATACGAATAGTGAAAGTAGGAGAGACTGGCCTTATTGGATGGCATTCGGTTAAATTATATAGTAAAACTATTTGGTGGTGTCTAACCTATAAGGTGTGCCTAGGCCCTATGTGAGATATGTTTTTTTGTAGAATTTGAAGTTGGAAGTTTATGTTTCTTGTAGCTATGTCTCTGGGAACATAATTTAAAGTTACTGCGACAAGAGTAATCGAGCGGACTCCGCGATGCAACACATTTGTTCTTTTTGTATCGCAGACGGACAGTTATCGGCTTCAAAATCTTCTAAAATCTTGATTTCTCAGCTTTATTTAGTCAAATATAATAAACCAGTGTATGCAAATTACCTGTAGGTGATTGGGCTTGGAATGTGACAGTAATATACACCAAAACAGTCATTATAGTGTGTTTTTCTCTTTTTTTTTCCATTGATATTGGCTTCCTGATGGACAATTAAGAAGTTCGGGAAAGTGGCGCGACATCGCGACGCTGTTCCAAAATTTGCCAAAATTAGGCGTAAGTGTATTGTTTTCGCATATCGGTATAGTACCAATACACTAGTACTCAAAAAACATTGTTTTTCCTTTCCTCCTGCGTCATAAAGCAAATTTCTTGACTGACCGTTCCAAGCCAGTACCCTTTTGTCTGTCGACCATTCCAGAGTGGCATACATGTTGGTATAGTTTCAGTGATGAGTCTTTATATGTAGAATGGTTAGCTATAACACTATTTAGGGTAATGTTATGTGATTTTATGGAGATTTGTGCTTTTAATTCATCATCTATTAAAATTCCCCATAGTTCTGTAGTAGCTCAATTTAAGGCAGAATGTGGACAGTCACATGGTGGAGTTACATAGCTGCTGTGTGACAACCATTTGAGATATTTGCTCCAAACTTGGTACTGTATCCAGGAATAGAAGCTAGTTTTGAATAGTGAATATTGTAGAATGAGTTGTAGTGGGACCGGTACACTTATAGGTTAGAAGACACCAAATGGTGCAAAACCGCCCAGGGTGTATGCAAAAGTAGTCCGGTATAAAAAAATAGTGCGGGTGTTTTGAGGTCACAGACACCGTTTGCTTGCAAATCTTGATCCATTACTACCCAGTTTCACTTGAGGAACATTTTGGGGTGCCTTTAACACCAGTTTTCAACATATTTGTAGCATTTAAAAGAAAACACTGAACCTGTTGGTCACTTGATGTACACGGAGTTTCCGTGGCCAACAAATGTACACAATATTGGAGGATATGACAAGGTTGGATTTTTCTTTCTTAGGAGTAAGTGAACCTATTGTTTAGTTCATGCAGAACCAGTACAGACTGGCTGCAGGTCATGTACAAGTGGGTCCCACAACATCCATACGAATAGTGAAAGTAGGAGAGACTGGCCTTATTGGATGGCATTCGGTTAAATTATATAGTAAAACTATTTGGTGGTGTCTAACCTATATGGTAGACTACCAAGTGTTTACAAGTTAATCATACCAATTAAATGTCCATATCCTGGGTCAAATCTCTGGCAGATATCTCTGCTCTAATTAAGAAGTGTGTATTTTCGTCACTGTGATTATTGCCCCACAGACTCCCTGTGGTATGTATGAGAAAACAGATATTGTTACATTTGTGAGCGTGAAGCATGACATGTGTTTCATTGATGGAATGGTGAACAGGGCAGATCCTGATCAGACTATGTGGATGCACAGTCACATCAGATAAACCTCATTTCTCCAGACACAGCCACAAATGGTAAATAGGTCAGGTGCTACACATATATACTAACCAATTGCCAGACCAAGTGTAGACCTATCGTCACTCATCAGTTCTGTAATTCCAGATGTAGTCTTATATTGGGTATATAAAGCTCACTAATTTAACAATACCTGTTTTCTCATGCATACCACTGCACAGGGAGTCTGTGGGAGCCATAAATAAGTCAGACAATTAAACAACTTACTTCTTGTTTGGACACCCAGCTGTAAGGATGTCGCTATTTAGCACTCTTGACGCCGTGTTCGCCATTTTGAAGCCACTGATGCCGGAGGGGGTAAATGCAAAGCCATTGTATCGTATTCATCACGGACATACAACATTTACCCTAGAGGTTAATTGGAGTTTTAAACCACAGCAGCCTACTATAACTGCTGTGGTGAAGAAACCCAAGAGATCTCGTCGTTCGAGGAAGGTGACTGGTATTGAGAAGGCTCCCCTAGGGGAGTCACGCTCATCCGGCAACGGCCCTTCTCAGGGCCCCTCGACGACACCACACACCACCGTCGAGCCAGCACCTATGATGCCACCGACGCCGACCACTCCTCCACGACGGGAGGAACAGAGTCCGGAGGCGAGCCCCTCGGGGAGCGCCAGCATAAGCCCAGACGAGCTAAACTCGTCCCGGGAAATGCAACCGGACTCCGACAGCGACGACGAGTGGCACGATACGTCACCCGTCGTCCCACAGCCGCCTAGACGAACACCGGAACCAGCCACTACATCAATCGCAGGCACATCGACCGGCCATTTCGACTACGACTGTGACTACAACGGACCCGAGATCAACAAAATTGAGCTGCCGCCATCTACTGCCAGGAAGCACCATTTCATCATCGGAAACACGTCGACAGGACCCCTACAAGCCATCGTTTACCCGACAACCGTCACGGATATCAAGTGATATCTCCACAAGGGATATCTGACCTGCACCTTCCGTGGCGGAAATCTCCAGGGAGAGGGATACTATCAACATCAGATCAGCAGCGAGAACGTCCGCACGGTTAGAAAACGGATTCACTACTCAAACAAGAATTACGGCGACGGGTCGGCAGAATTTGAGTCGGTAATGAGGAGACCTGGGCGGAAGAGAGGCGGCATCGATCTCGGGGCTAGGATATCCATGGAAAGACCACCAATCACCACGGTGTACTAGGCGGCTGATCAACATACATGGCGGTCGTGCTCCGGATTACTGCGCGAAATTAGGTCACCAAATTGGTGGCCGCCAGCAGTAATCCATTCTGCACATTTGTCTCTGGGGCCCTAAGCCCGCGAACTGGTTCTACCCAGATTGCACGGGCTCAAAATTTTCAAATTTCATTTTTTGTTACTAGTACTGGTTCTACACAGGAACCCAGCACATTTTGTGGAGCAATCCGCGGGTAATCCCTGCCACCGTGTCGGGAAACCCTTAAATTCGATGAACAACAACAACAACAACAACTTACAGAAATGAACATTCAGCTCAAAGTGTCTTGTCTCATAAACGTCATAAACTACCAACATGTTGGTAAATGTGGCTGTGACTGGAGTTTTGCAGCCAGTGTAGATCCAGATCAGACTGTGCATCTGTACAGTCTGATCAGGATCTGCACTGTTCACCATTCCATCAATGAAACACCCGTCATGCTTCACGCTCACAAATGTAACAATACCTGTTTTCTCGTACATACCACATGGAGTCTGTGGGGTCTTAAATCAGTTGTGAAAATACACAATTAATCTTAATTAGAGCAGAGATATGTGCCACATATTTGAGCCAGGAAATGGACTTTTAATTGGTATGATGAACTTGTAAACACTTGGTAGTCTACTTGTAGATGCTGTAGACTATTGTGTGCCCTTGTACCCTATGTAACCCATCGTACCCTATTGTGGATGCTGTAGAATATTTTTGTCGCACAGCTTGCGGACAGCGTGATATAGTTGGCACATTGGCGTACGTCCGTCTGTTTTTAGCCTCGGCGGGCGCGACATGCGGGCAGCGGCCATCTCGTGTATGCTTGTACCCTATGTAACCCATCATACCCTATTGTACCGTAGATATTGTGTGTGCCTTATGAATATTTTGTACCCTATGTAACCCATTGTACCTTATCGTAATATAATATAGATGCTGTAGACTATTTTGTGCCCTTGTAACCTATCGTACCCTATTGTAGATGTTGTAGACTATGTTGTACCCTTGTACCCTATGTAATCCATTGTACCCTATTGTATCCTATTGTAGATGCTGTAGACTATTTTGTACCCTTGTACCCTATGTAATCCATTGTACCCTATTGTATCCTATTGTAGATGTTGTAGACTATGTTGTACCCTATGTAATCCATTGTACCCTATTGTATCCTATTGTAGATGCTGTAGACTATTTTGTACCCTTGTACCCTATGTAATCCATTGTACCCTATCATACCCTATTGTAGATGCTGTAGACTATGTTGTACCCTTGTACCCTATGTAATCCATTGTACCCTATTGTACCCTATTGTAGATGCTGTAGACTATTTGTACCCTTGTACCCTATGTAATCCATTGTACCCTATCGTACCCTATTGTAGATGCTGTAGACCATTGTACCCTTGTACCCTATGTAATCCATTGTACCCTATCGTACCCTATTGTAGATGCTGTAGACTATTTGTACCCTATGTAATCCATTGTACCCTATCGTACCCTATTGTAGATGCTGTAGACTATTTTGTGCCCTTGTACCCTATGTAATCCATTGTACCCTATTGTACCCTATTGTAGATGCTGTAGACTATTTTGTGCCCTTGTACCCTATGTAACCTATTGTAGATGCTGTAGACTATTGTGTGCCTTGTACCCTATGTAACCCATTGTACCTATTGTAGATGCTATAGTACCCATTGTGTGCCCTTGTACCTATGCCCATCCATTGTACCCTATTGTAGATGCTGTTATACTATGTTGTGCCCTTGTACCCTATGCAATACATTGTACCCACCCTAGTGTACCCTTATTGTAGATGTGAGACTATTTTGATGCTTAGTTTTGTACCCATATGCAATCCATTGTACCCTATTGTAGATACTGTATACTATTGTGTGCCCTTGTACCCTATGCAATACATTGTACCCTATTGTAGATGCTGTAGACTAGTGTGTGCCCTTATACGCTATGTAACCATTGTACCATAGTAGATGCCCTGTAGACCTATTGTGTGCCCCATTGTACCCTATGTAACCCATTGTACCCTAGTGTAGATGCTGTAGACTATTGTGTGCCTTGTACCATATGTAAACCATTGTACCCTAGTTAGATGTGTAGACTATGTGTGACCTATTGATACATAGTTGTGATTGCCCTGTAGTAACTATGTGTGCCCATTGTACCCTATGAAACCATTGTACCATATTGTACCATAGTGTAGATGCCTGTAGATATGTTTTTTGTTGCCTTGTACCCATAACCCATTGTACCCTATTACCCCTGTACCATATGTACCCATACCCTTGTAGATGCTGTAGACTATTGTGTGCCCTTGTACCCTATGTACATTGTAACCCTATGTAAACATGACCTATGTAACCCTTTGTACCCATATTTACCCTAGTGTAGATGCTGTAGACTATTGTGTGCCCTGTGCCCTAAAACCCATATGTAACCCATTGGGTACCATATGTACCCTGTTGTATGCCATAGGGTGGATTGCTGTACCACTATTGTGTGCCTTGTACCCTAGTAACCCATTGTACCTATTGTACCCATATTGTAGATAGTGTGGTATGCTTGTTTACGGACTATGTTGTAATGTGCCCTTGTACCTATAAACCCATTGTACAATATTGTACCTAGTGTGGATGCTGTAGACTAGTGTGTGCCCTTAAACCATATGCAATCCATTATGTACCCTGTTGTACCATAGGGTGGATGCTGTACACTATTGTGTGCCTTGTACCCTATGTAACCCATTGTACCCTATTGTACCATATTGTACCCTAGTGTGGATGCTGTAGACTATGTTGTGCCCTTGTACCCTATGTAATCCATTGTACCCTAGTGTGGATGCTGTAGACTATTTTGTGCCCTTGTACCCTATTTTACCCATTGTACCCTATTGTACCCTAGTGGGAGTGCTGTAGGACTATGTTGTGCCCTTGTTAACCCTATGTAACCATTAGTACCTAGTGTGGATGCTGTAGACTATGTTGTGCCCTTGTACCCATATGTAACCCATTGTACCTAGTGTGGATGGTGTTATACTTTTTGTGCCCTTGTACCCTTTTGTAACCCATTGTACCCTAGTGTGGATCTGTAGATTTGTTGGTTTGCCTTGTACCCCCTATGTACCATTGTACCCTTGTGTGGATGGTGTTTATACTATTTTGTGCCCTTGTACCTATGTAACCATTGTACCCTAGTGTGGATGTGATATATTTTGTGCCTTGTACCCTATGTAACCCATTGTACCCTTGTTGTGGATTTTTTGCTGTAGGATTTTTTTGCCCTTGTACCTATGTAACCAATTGTACCCTATTGTAGATACTGGTATACTATTGTGTGCCCTTGTATCCTATGTAACCCATTGTACCCCCCCTATTGTAGATTACTGTATACTATTGTGTTGCCTTGTATCCTATGTAGCCCATTCTAACCTATTGTACTAGTGTTGGATGCTTGTAGACTATGTTGTGCCCTTGTACCCTATGTAACCCACCATTGTCCCTACCCTAGTGTGGAGCCCTGTAGACTATGTTGTTGCCCTTGTACCATATGTACCCATTGTAACCCTAGTGGTGGTTGGTGTATACTATTTTGTGCCCTTGTACCCTATGTAACCCATTGTACCTATTGTACACTATTGTAGATACCTGTATATATTGTGTGCCCTTGTATCCTATGTACCCATTGTACCCTATTGTAGTGTGGGTTGATTTCTGTATACTATGTGTGCCCTTGTACCCTATGTAACCCATTGTACCCTAGTGTGGATGTTAGTATTGTGCCCTGACCTATGTAACCATTGTACTATTGTACCCTATGTGACCACTGTATATTGTGTGCCCTTGTACCCTATGTAACCATTGAACCCTGTAAAACCCATTGTAACTATTGTCCTATAGATGCTGTATACTTGTGTGCCCTTGTATCCATGTAACCCATTGTACCCTATTGTAGATTCTGTATTCTATTGTGTGCCCTTGTATCCTATGTAACCCATTGTAACCTATTGTAGATACTGTATACTATTGTGTGCCCTTGTATCCTATGTAACCCATTGTACCCTATTGTAGATTCTGTATACTATTGTGTGCCCTTGTATCCTATGTAACCCATTGTACCCTATTGTAGATTACTGTATACTATATTGTGTGCCCAGTATCCTATGTATTGTCTATTGTAGATGCTGTATTTTGTGTGCCCTTGTATCCTAGTAACCCATTGTACCCTATTGTGATTACTGTATACTATAGTTGTGTTGTATCCCATGTAACCCATTGAACCTATTGTAGATTCTGTATACTATTGTGTGCCCTTGTATCCTATGTAACCCATTGTAACCTATTGTAGATTCTGTAGACTATTTTGTATGCTTTGTACCCCATGTAGACTATTGTGTATGGTTGTACCCTATGTAGACTATTGTGTGTGGTTGTACCCTATGTTGACTATTGTGTGTGGTTGTACCCTATGTAACCCACTGTTTACAATACCATTTGGTATAAATTTTTCATGTAACCTATTGTAGACTAAACTAGTCTACAAACACGCCCATCAGGGAATCTGCCATGATTTCTTGACATACCTGGGTGGGTGGGGTATAATTTGTTGCTTCCTGGTCAATTTGACTTATACATTTGTTCTCAAGTCAATGATTCGTTCTCAAGTCCGTTCACTCTCATTTTGTTCAATTTGTTTCTGTTTTTGTCTCACCCACGATAGTGGAAAGTGAGACATACATAGCGATCACAATTCCGGCGGCGTCAGCGTTATAAACAATTTGGGACGTAAATTTTGGACGTAGTTAAACTTCCCATATTTCTTGATACATTAGTCAGATCATCACCAAACTTCATCAATAGCTTCCTCACATTGATTGCTATCTAGCCAGTGTCATTCGTGTGATGTTCACCTCGGTGACTTGGGCCTTTTTCTGTAGTTCCCACGGGTCCGACATTTGAACCTATTCCCAAAGCCAAATATACAATTTTTCCACAATCTGGAAAAAAAAAACAATCAAAATCACCGACAAAAATTTGTCGCAAAAATAAGAAAGAAAGATGCAAAAGGCTCCAAAACGATTGATTTGTTGTGGTCCGCTTCGTCTAGTTCTAGTACTAGTAATGTCCCCGCTTCGGAATCCCCACTCAAATGCCTGGAAAGTTTGACGTAGATGATGACACCGTTGATCAACCCCTTGTTCGAACATTGATCTAACACATTCCTGACTACTTGAACATTGATCTCATACAATCCTGACTTTTCGAACATTCATCTCGCACATTTCCAACTATTTGAACATGCATGATTTGATCTCTCACTTTCCTTACTATTTGAGCATTGATCTAACGGATTCCTGACTGCTGGAACGTTGATTGATATAAAATTTAGATTAAAAAAGCTTGTTCTTTTAACTATGAAAATTCCCAAATTTGGATGTGAACCGATATTTTTACCGCAATGTGTCCAGCGTCCGTCGTCGTCGTCCGTGAACATTTTCAAACGTCTTCTCCTCGGTAACCATTGGGCCTATAGTCACCAAACTTCATGGTCATGGTCCTTAGGTAGGGGTAGATTACAAAATTGTTAAAATGACGTCATTACGTAATCCAAGATGGCCGCCGTCTAAAAATAGCACAAATTCTTCAAAAATCTTCTTCTCAAGAACCGCCAACCGGATTTCGACAAAACTTGGTAGGAATGATCGATATACAATGCTCTTTCAAAGTTGTTAAAATGGTGACCCCGGTGTCAAAAATGGGCGTGGCCCTTGGTGTCAAATTGGGGTCAAATTTTATTTTTGACGAATATGGTCATGTCGTATATCAAATCGAAGGTATCAACGAGGCGATCACTCTGGTGAATTTTTTGTCAACATCGGATGGTTATGTCATCAAAGATGGCCGCCGAAAGGTCAAAAGGTCGTTTTTAGCTCGACTATTCGAAGAATAAGTAGAGCTTATGTTGTCACCCCGGCATCGGCGTCACCGTCACGCCTTGGTTAAGGTTTTTAGTCAAGCTTGTATATGGAATACTACTGGCCCTACACCCACCATACTTGGACAACTTCATCTCCTAGTGATGCACATCAATAACCCCTGATCTATATTTGACCTTGACCTATATTTCCTCTTGAATTACTTACTTAATCCCCTTGGTTAAGGTTTTTAGTCAACCTTGGTTAAGGTTTTTTTTTCAAGCTTGTACATGGAATACTGTTGTGCATCCACACACCATACTTCGACAACCTTTTCTCATAGGTATGTACATCAATAACCCCTGATCTATATTTGACCTTGACCTACATTTCCTCTTCAATTACTTACTTAATTCCTTTTGGTTAAGGTTTTTAGTCAATCTTCTATATGGAATACTACTGGCCCTACACCCACTATACTTGGACAACTTCATCTCCTAGTGATGTACATCAACAACCCCTGATCTATATTTGACCTTGACCTACATTTCCTCTTGAATTACTTAATTCCCCTTGGTTAACGTTTTTAATCAAGCTTGTACATGGAATACTCCTGGCCCTACACCAACCATACTTGGACAACTTCATCTCCTAGTGATGTACATCAACAACCCCTGACCTATATTTGACCTTGACCTACATTTAACATTGAATTACTTCCTTAATTCCCCTTGGTTAAGGTTTTTACTCGACCTTGGTTAACCTTTTTACTCAAGCTTGTACATGGAATACTATTGTGCATACAGACACCATAATTGGACAACCTTTTCTCATAGTGATGTACATCAATAACCCCTGATCTATATTTGACCTTGACCTACATTTCCTCTTGAATTACTTACTTAATTCTCTTTGGTTAAGGTTTTTACTCAAGCTTGTAGATGGAATACTCATGGCCCTACACCAACCATACTTGGACAACTTCATCTCCTAGTGATGTACATCAACAACCCCTGACCTATATTTGACCTTGACCTACATTTAACCTTAAATTACTTACTTAATTCCCCTTGGTTAAGGTTTTTACTCAACCTTGGTTAAGGTTATTAGTCAAGCTTGTAGATGGAATACTATTGTGCATACATACACCATACTTGGATAACTTTTTCTCATAGGGATGTACATCAATAACCCCTGACCTTTATTTTACCTTCACCTACATTTAACCTTGAATTACTTGGTTAATGTTTATAGTCAAGCTTGTATATGGAATACTTCTGGGCCTACATCAACCATACTTGGACAACTTCATCTCCTAGTGATGTACATCAATAATCCCTGACCTATATTTGACCTTGACCTACTTTTATCCTTGGATTACTTAGTTATCTCCCCTTGGTTACGGTTTTTACTCAAGCTTGTATATGGAATACTCCTGGGCCTACAGCAACCATACTTGGAAAACCACGCACCTACGTCCAAGGTCAAGGTCACTGTTGAAGGTCAAAGGTCAAACCTATTGAAATTCCCTTCCGCTCTATATCTTCTACACCGATGCATGGATTATCAAATGGCTTGGCACAAATGTTTCTCATGATGAGAAGGTGTGTCACGATCAATAACCACGCACCTACGTCCAAGGTCACAGTTGAAGGTCAAAGGTCAAACCTATTGAAATTCCCTTCCACTCTATATCTTCTACACCGATGCATGGATTATCAAATTGCTAACCACGCACCTACGTCCAAGGTCACAGTTGAAGGTCAAAGGTCAAACCTATTGAAATTCCCTTCCGCTCTAATCTTCTACACCGATGCATGGATTATCAAATGGCTTGGCACAAATGTTTCTCATGATGAGAAGGTGTGTCGCAATCAATAACCACGCACCTACGTCCAAGGTCAAGGCACAGTTGAAGGTCAAAGGTCAAACCTATTGAAATTCCCTTCCGCTCTATATCTTCTACACCGATGCATGGATTATCAAATGCCTTGGCACAAATGTTTCTCAGGATGAGAAGGTGTGTCGCAACATAACCAGCCCTACGTCCAAGGTCAAGGTCACAGTTGAAGGTCAAAGGTCAAACCATTGAAATTCCCTTCCGTCTAATATCTTTCTACACGATGCTGATTATAGCCTGGCACAAATGTTTCTGGATGAAGTGTCGCGGATCAATAACAACGCACCACATCAAGGTCAAGGTCACGTTGAAGGTCAAAGGTCAAAAATATTGAAATTCCCAAATGGCTTGGCACAAATGTTTCTCACGATGAGAAGGTGTGTCGCGATCAATAACCACGCACCTACATCCGAGGTCAAGGTCACTGTTGAAGGTCAAAGGTCAAACTCATTGAAATTCCCTTCCGCTCTGTGTCTTCTACACCGATGCATGGATTATCAATGGCTTAGCCCAAACGTTTCTCATGATGAGAAGGTGTGTCGCGATCAATAACCATGCACCTATCCAAGGTCAAGGTACGTTGAAGGTCAAAGGTCAAACCTTCCAAGGTAACAGTTGAAGGTCAAAGGTCAAACCTATTGAAATTCCCTTCTGCTCTATATCTTCTACACTGATACATGGATTATCAAATTGCTAACCACGCACCTACGTCCAAGGTCACAGTTGAAGGTCAAAGGTCAAACCTATTGAAATTCCCTTCCGCTCTATATCTTCTACACCGCTGCATGGATTATCAAATGCCTTGGCACAAATGTTTCTCAGGATGAGAAGGTGTGTCTCGATCAATAACCACGCACCTACGTCCAAGGTCAAGGTCATAGTTGAAGGTTAAAGGTCAAACCTATTGAAATTCCCTTCCGCTCTATATCTTCTACACCGATGCATGGATTATCACACTATGCCCAGGGTCAAGGTCACAGACTTGATGCGTTTGAAACCTTAACGCTCGGCTAAATGGCTTATAATCAAAAATGCCTCGTTTTCTTTGGCTGCCAGTGGGGGTATTCGTGTGCCGACAGGCCACATTTCTAGTTTCCCTTGGTTAATGTTTTTAGTCGACCTTGGTTAAGGTTTTTATGCAGGCCGCAGCCACCTTCTTTGTCAAGCTATGTGTACATCGACAACCCTCGTAGTCGAGCTATGCTGTTCTCCTACAGCTCTTGTTTTATTAGAGATTTCAAAATTCTTCTTCACATGGTAGCCAAACTTAAAACTTATGGTCCATGGGTGAAGCCTTTTCAGATTTGTTAAAATGGAGGTCATCGCTAATCCAAGATGGCCACCGTCTAAAAATAGCATAAATTCTTAAAAAATCTTCTTCTCATGATCCGCTAGCCGGATTTCGACGAAACTTGGTAGGAATGATCGATGTACAATGCTCTTTCAAAGTTGTTAAAATGGTGACCCCGGGGTCAAAAATGGGTGTGACCCGTGGGGTCAAATTTGGGTCAAATCTTATTTTTGACCGAATATGGTCATGTCTATATCAAATCGAAGGTATCAAAGAGGCGATTGCTCTGGTACATTTTTTGTCGAAATCGGATGTTCATGTCATCGAAGATGGCCGCCAAAAGGTCAAAAGTTTGTTCTTTTATTAGAGATTTCAAAATTCTTCTTCACACGAACCACTTGGCCCATGGTAGCCAAACTTCACAGTTATGGTCCATGGGTGAAGAATTTTCAGATTTGTTAAAATGGAGGTTATCGCTAATCCAAGATGGCCGCCATCTAAAAATAGCACAAATTCTTAAAAAATCTTCTTCTCATATGAACCGCCAGCCGGATTTCGACGAAACTAGGTAGGAATGATTGATGTACAATGCTCTTTCAAAGTTGTTAAAATGGTGACCCCGGGGTCAAAAATGGGCGTGGCCCGTGGGGTCAAATTTTATTTTTGATCAAATCGAAGGTATCAAAAACGCGATCGCTCCGGTACATTTTTTGTCAAATTGGAAGGTCATGTCATCCAAAATGGCCGCCGAAAGGTCAAAAGGTCGTTCTTTCATTAGAGATTTCAAAATTCTTCTTCACACGAACCGCTTGGCCCATGGTGGCCAAACTTCACAGTTATGGTCCATGGGTGAAGCCTTTTCAGATTTGTTAAAACGGAGGTCGTCGCTAATCCAAGATGGCCGCCGTCTAAAAATAGCACAAATTCTTAAAAAATATTTTTCTCATGAACCGCCAGCCGGATTTCGACGGAACTTGGTAGGAATGATCGACGTAGAATGCTCTTTCAAAGATGTTAAAATGGTGACCCCGGGGTCAAAAATGGGCGTGGCCCGTGGGGTCAAATTTTATTTTTGACCAAATATGCTCATGTCATATATCAAATTGAAGGTATCGATGAGGCGATTGCTCTGGTGTAATATTTGTCGGAATCGGATGATTATGTCATCCATGATCGCCTCCAAAAGGTCCATTTATTTGAGATTTTGAAACGTCTTTTTCTCAGGAACCACATGGCCGATGCTGGCCAAACTTTATAGTAAGTTAAGATCCTTGGGTGAAGCATTTTCAGATTTGGTAAAATGAGAGTCATCGCTTAATCCAAGATTACTGCCATCTAAAAATAGCACAATTTTTTAAAAACACATATGAACTCAATGTCACATTCTCCTCTGGTGTTCATGTAGTCAGGTGAGCGAATTAGGGCCATCATGGCCCTCTTGTTTAATAAATTTGGCAAATTTCACGATGCCAATTTTCCCCATTATATCTATTTTTTTTCCCCAAATTAATTTTTTTTGTGGGAGTTTTTTTTTTGGCCATTGTCCAAATTTTGCATATACATGTATATCGCTTGATCCATCAGTCGGATCATTACATAACTTCATCAATAGCTTCCTCACATTGATAGCTATCCATCCAGTGGCATTCGGGTGACCTTTACCTTGGTGACCTTAACCTTTGTGGGACGTAAATGTTGGACATAGTCCAAATTTCGCATATCTCTTGATCCGTTTGTCGGATCCTTACAAAACTTCATAGATATCTTTGTCACATTGATGGCTATCCAGCCAGTATCAGTCGGGTGACCATGGTGACCTTGACCTTGGTGTCAACAATTTCGGATGTCCAAATGCTGAATATCTCTATTGTCGGATCATGACCAAACTTCATCAATTGCTTCCTCACTTTCATAGCTATCCATCTAGTGTCATTCAGGTGACATTGACCTTCACGTTGGTGACCTTGACCATCACGTCAATAATTTTGGACTTGCAGCCAAATTTTGAATATCTTGATCCATTCGTCGGATCATTTCCAAACTTCATCAATAGCTTCTTCACATTTATGGATATCTACCAGTGTTAGTAGGGCCCCGCCGAGAATCGCGGTGCCCTATAGGTTTTGCCCTGTCCATCTGTCTGTTTTTGTAAGAGTTTCTCAAATCACCTATAATTTCTGTTACAGCTAATATCTTCTATTAATATCTATTAATACAATTACCCTCGCTACTGATCATACATGATTACATGTGGTGGCCGGATTAGCTCAGTAGATAGAGCGTCGGACTGCGGATCGGGAGACTCCAGGTTCGATTCCCACCTCGACCTGCTCCGAATGGCTGATTTGGCCTGTCCTTGAACACAACAACTTCATGCTAATGTAGTCCTATCGGATGGGGACTTAAATTGTCTGTCCCGACATGCAAGTTCATCGAACCAGTGCCGTCGTTAAATCAAAGCATTTACATTTACGATACATCCTTCCACATTAAAGGTACATGCCCACTCAGTAGGCACAAAATTTTCTTTATATCGGAGACATCATCTGAGACATTATCTGGCAAAATAAACATTCATTCAACATTACCCCACGTATTTGATTGGCATTATTATACATTTTATATCAGACGTAAATTTCCACACTGATATCAGGGGCGATAACCTTGTTTCCTTAAAATGTTAACGGACATTACTATTTATTGTCTTTATTTATTTTTTGATGCGGATGGATCCTACTTTATAATCTGTCAAAAATATTATTTTTTCAGGTGACTCGTCACGCATTTAATTAGAATAAATAATTAAAAAATACCATGCCTCCTTTGCATATATATGAAAATAGCCTCATACCACCGCACGTCACTATCAGTAAAATAAATATTACTAAATGATTATATATGTATAGCGGGCACCTGTGAATTTTAGAACTGGTGGAATAGTGACGCAATTATATACTTGTTTAATTCCTATAAACAACAGTTTGTGCCTGAGTGGGCATGTACCTTTAATACATTAATACAATTACCCTCGCTACTGATCGTACGTCCGTCCGTTCGTCTGTCCGTTTATTTTTGTGCACGTGTTTCTCAAATCACCTATAATTACTGTTTGCCTTCAGCTAATATATTCATATTGCACACATGCATTACTTAGTAACAATATATCCTTCCACATTAATACAATTACCCTCACTACTGATCGTATGTTCGTCCGTCTGTCTGTTTAATTTTTGAAACTTTTTGTAAAAATTTCTCAAATCACCAACAGACCACATTTTCTAGTTGCTCACCAAATGATATCCTTAACATATGGCAAGTGCATGTACATGTATATCCAGATCAGCCTTCCAGTTAACAATTAACCCTTACACCGCTATCTTAATTTGTTTTTGTCTGCTGTTTATTTTCTATTTTCCATTTGACAGCACTTTGATAATTTACAACATGCTTTGACAGTACTTTAGAATCATTTCCATTGGAAATGATTCTAAAGTGCTGTCAAACCATGTTTTTATTGAGAAATAAGGCAAGATATAAGAGCAACAGCAGACAAAAATTGTTGTATGTAGCGCCTCGGTCTAAGGGTTAATTAATTTGAACATGGTCTACACAAAGCACAATGAATCACTTTGACGCAGAATGTATATTTTACAGATGCTCAGCAGTTTCACAGTGCCACTGGACATTTGGAGATACAAGTAGATGGAGAATTCTACACCATTGTTTACACACCGGCTACCGAGTGTGAGATCCCACTCGGTTGGATGAGTACCTGCGATGACATAGAGGTATGTATTACTGTCAATCTGGTGTTCAAAAATACTTCCGCTGATGGAACAAAATGCTATGTAATGTTAGCAAGTCCACATTCTTTACAACAAAAACCACGTTATACCGTAGTTGCTTACGTAGCACAAAACGTTTCCCGTTAAATTGATTTAATCCTTTTCATGATGAGGATACATCATAAACGTCAAAATCCTAAATATTTTTCTTCTATGCGCTCATAAGTATATGTCGCGACCACCATTTGAACCGTCTCAAATGAGTGGTTACAACATATACATTCATTGAGAAATAACAAAAATAAAAAATAAGTCGTACCCGTAAAGGTGTATTCCACATGTAATCCCATGCGGAATACCCATTCTAAAAATAAATCTGCAATTTTTCTAATTTGTGATCGAAAGTATATGTTGTGACCACTCATTTGAACTGTCTCGATGAGACGGTTCAAATGGTGGCCACACCATATACTTTTAGGGAGATGCGAGAAAACTAATCAGATTTTTCTATCAGCAAAATGGGAAATTCCCAGCATGAAATGGGTTAATATGTTCAGCTTGGAAACTGTGGGAATTACTCTGTGAACCTCCTAACCTTGACTGGTAAACTTGATATCAAAAGACACTAGCCTTGTGTTCTCTCTTTATCAAACAGGCCTTTATGTCAATCAGCTTAATTACTTTCAAGCTAACTGATCCTGAATTACTTCAACGTTGATTTACCTCAAGTATTCATTGACATTCTTTGTTTTTAGCAACACATTTTATGACCATACAATATACAAATGTACATTCTGACATTATAATAATGACTAGTTAGAGTTTATCAGTCAATGTAAATGAAATATAAATGTAAACAAATGTACTTTCTAACTGGTGGGTGGTTGGTCGGGGGCACGCGACGGGTAATTCAACGATCGGGGTTCATCCTTACTGGAATTCCGACTGGAGACCTGTAGCCTATTTCATCAACATTGCAAAGTATACTTTGAGGGAGTAATCATTTATTTTTCCTGAAATGCATTATTTCATATAGAACTAACAAATGCATATATTTCATGATTAAAAGTATGCAGAATTATTATACTGAATTTATTACATTATCACAGCCAAATTGGCTGTGATAATGTAATAAATTCAGTATAATAAAAATTAATAAATTTATCATAAAATTGAAAATTTCTCCCTCAAAGTATACTTTGCTACTAAAGTATACTTTGCAATGTTGATGAAATAGGCTACAGGTTTGGCCCTCATATATATGTCTTTGGTATTTTGTATGTGACAGTCGAATCTGGTTATACCCCTTATAAGAGTAACCCCTTTACGATTATTCGTAGTCCTATTTTAGGGGAGGGGCCAAGTGACTTTGGTGTGGTATGGACCTGGCACCAGGTCAGGTTATTCTCATTTCAGGGCAGAATATATTGTTTCTCGATTTTGGGATTTTCCCCCCAATGCAGCAGGTTAAAATGGGATCGAACCTGTTTGCCAGGCCTTACATGACCTTAGCTGTTGATAGGCCGTTAAACACCAATAAACAAACAAACAAACAAACTTTCTAACTCCTTACAACACTACAGTCCTCTATACTGTGTTTGCAAATGGTGTAGATCCAGATGAGCGGCTCGAAACATTTGTAGATCGTTTTTGTGATTTTACAAAATTAAGCATTTAATTTCTGGCTAAAGTCGGAAATTTAACATGGAATGGAATTTAACCATTCAAGTTACTTATGGGTGTAAGGGTTAAATGTTGCTGTTACTGGAGAAATGGGGCTTATGGGTTTTTCAACCACTGTAGATTCAGATCAGCCTGTGCATCCACACAGTCGGATCGGGATCGGCACTGTTCGCCATTCCATCAATTAAAACATCCATCATACTTCTAACAAGCAATATATATAGTTATCAGGCTATAGGAGTGTGCTATTAGATCAGGAGCTATACTGATCACATGTCCTATAATCCATATTTATTCAGTCACATCTACAAATATGTTTAATTGTATCCCCCGGACTCCGTCGGGGGGATACTATGGATTTGACAGCGCGCCGCGTCCGCTTCCGCCGCAGACACTTCTTGTCCGGAGCATAACTCGAACACCCTTTGGAATATTTTCATGAAACTTCACACATGCATAGACCACGACCCGAAGGTGTGTCACGCACAAGAATGACAACTCTTGCATAGCTAATTTTTGAGTTATCTCCCTTTTTTGTTTCGCGCACTGATTGACCATAACTCGACCACCCTTTGCAATATTTTTTATGAAACTTAACACATTCAATTAGACCACGAAGCCGAAGGTGTGTCGTGCACAAGAATGACAACTCTTGCATAGCTAATTTTTGAGTTATCTCCCTTTTTTGTTTTCGCTCACTGATTTCCTGTCCGGAGCATAACTTGATCACCCTTTGGAATATTTTCATGAAACTTCACACATGCATAGACCACGACCCGGAGGTGTGTCGCGCACAAGAATGACAACTCTTGCATAGCTAATTTTTCAGTTATCTCCCTTTTTTGTTTTGCGCACTCTACAAACTGGACAATAATGCATGAAGACCTGTTTTCTCGTCTGCTCTGTATACCTTTTCTCATGTGCTCTGTACACCTTACCTGTAGAGAGAACAATAGAAACTGGGAGAACCATGTGCTAAGCATGGGCTAGCATGTGCAGATGTCCAGTGCTTGACCACTGCTGACCAGGTAATTTATACAGGTAAATTACTACATTGGGTACTGTGTTGAAAATATTGTGGCATTATGTGGACCTGTGCAGATATATGTAGATAAATATAGGACTATTAAAAAAAAATCTGCTCTCCAATAGCAAGCATTATTATTTTTAAACTTTTTTTTTTCATTTTTTTTTTTTCATTTTTTTTCATTTTTTTTTTCAAATTATTTTTCAATTTGACTGGAAAAAAAATCTGGGCTCCAGCAGCAAGCATTATTATTTTTAAATTTTTTAAATTTTTTTTTCCATTTTTTTTTTTTTTTCATTTTTTTTTTTTTTTCATTTTTTTTTCAAATTATTTTTCAATTTTTGTCCAGTAGCATAAGGTCGTAAGTGCTATATACAGACTATTCACCTGTGCATGTGCTAGCATGTGCAACTGACCACTGACCACTTACAGGTAATTTATACAGGTAAATGATTATATTACATTTCCGTAAACTGTGTTGAAAATATTGTGGCATTATGTGGACCTGTGCAGATATATGTAGATAAATATAGGACTATTAAAAAAAATTCTGGGCTCCAGTAGCAAGCATTATTATTTTTAATTTTTAAACTTTTTTTTCATTTTTTTTTTTCATTTTTTTTTTCAAATTCTTTTTCAATTTTTGTCTAGTAGCATAAGGTCGTAAGTGCTATATACAGACTATTATCATATAATAAAACAATTATTGACTAGTGAGCCATAGAATATAATCTGATATTCTATGGTTCACTAGTCAATAATTGTATAATATGTTCGGTCCAGTGAAAATTGCTTTCGGGCCCAGGCTCGAGGTCAAGGCGGGACAAGGCGAGGCATCTGATTCCGCGGAATTCTTGTTTACTTATCTCCCTTTGTTGTTTCGTGCTCTGATTTTGTATCCAGAGCATAACTCGAACACGCATATACGCATTGCTCTAATGGTCCTCTACCGCCCTGTGCCAAATCCACGTTCGTTCTGCCCCCGTCAAGCCCAGGGTCAAGGTCACATACTTAGTGCTTCAAAAACATTAACGCTTGGGTAAATATCTTATACTTTCTGTTTTCTTTCATGGATCATGGGATCATCTTCATATTTCATATACGCATTGCTCTAATGGTCCTCTACCGCCCTGTGCCAAATCCACGTTCGTCCTGCCCCACCAATCCCAGGGTCAAGGTCACATACTTGGTGCTTCAAAAACTTTAACGCTCAGGTAAATATCTTATAATTTTTATTTCCATTCACGGATCAACTTCATATTTCATATACGCGTTGCTCTAATGGTCGTCTACCGCCCTGTGCCAAATCCACGTTCGTCCTGCCCCCGCCAAGCCCAGGGTCAAGGTCACATACTTAGTGCTTCAAAAAACTTTTAACGCTCGGGTAAATATCTTATAATTTCTGTTTTCTTTCATGGATCATCTTCATATTTCATATATGCATTGCTCTAATGGTCCTCTACCCCGCCCTGTGCCAAATCCACGTTCGTCCTGCCCCCACCCCGCCAATCCCAGTGTCAAGGTCACATACTTGGTGCTTCAAAAACTTTAATGCTCAGGTAAATATCTTATAATTTTTCTTTCCATTCACGGATCAACTTCATATTTCATATATGCGTTGCTCTAATGGTCCCTCACCACCGCCCTGTGCCAAATCCACGTTCGTCCCGCCCCCGCCAAGCCCAGGGTTAACATCATATACTTAGTGTCTTCAAAAACTTTAACGCTCAGGTAAATATCTTATAATTTCTGTTTTCTTTCACGGATCAGCTTCATATTTCATATATGCATTGCTCTAATGGTCCTCTACCGCCCTGTGCCAAATCCACGTTTGTCCTGCCCCCGCCACGCCCAGGGTCAAGGTCACATACTTGGTGCTTCAAAAACTTTAACGCTCAGGTAAAAGAAAATTTTGACTTGAAATTTGGCCTCATTTATTATCAAAGCGATATGTGGGACATCCGTGTTCTATGAACACATTTCCTAGTTTATTAAACTTCACACATGCATAGAAGACGACCCAAAGGTGTGTCGCACGTAAGAATGACAACTCTTGCGTCGTTAATTTCTTAGTTATCTCCCTTTGTTGTTTCGTGCACTGATTTCGTGTCTGGAGCATAACTCGAACACCCTTTGGAATATTTTCTTTTATGAAACTTCACACATGCATAGACCACGACCCTAAAGGTGTGTCCCTCAAGAATGACAACTCTTGCATCACTAATTCTTTAGTTATCTCCCTTTGTTTTTCCGTCACTGATTTTGTCTCCGGAGCATAACTCGAACACCCTTTTTTCAAACTACTTGTGTATCTGGGGAGGGGGATACACATGCGCTTGTCGACAAGCGTCCATTTCTAGTTATTATCATGTTTTTGTAGGTTGATGCTGATCCTGACCCCAAAGCAGCTTCCGAGTCTGATCCATTTCCATCTGGTGTCTTTGTAAACTGGCCCCAACCTGCCAGTCTTCAAGGTCAAGGTTATGACCAACAGACCAGCCCTCTAGGTCCCCATGCAGGGCATCCTAGTGGAACAGCAGGAATGAATATGCCACAAGGGCATCCCCAAGGCAATATGCCAGGGCCTGGGCAAGTCCAAGGTCAAGGTCGTGGAGTACCTCCTCAGGGTCAAGGCTACATGGGTGGACAGTATATGCAGGTACCACCGCGGATTCAACAAAATAATCAGAATTTCGCAGCAGGCCAGTATACCCCAGGTTATCAATATCTGGGCTGCCCACCACTTCCACCACACTACAACCGGTTCCCAGTCCCCAATAATCGGCCTCCATACCAACCACAAGCTCGTACACCAGGCTACCCTCAAGGCTTTCTCCAAACTACACACTGGCAACCTCCGACAATGAAGAGCACAGATTACTCGGACCAGCCGCCTCCGTACAGTTCCAAGGAGGAAGTTCCCCAGCGGTCCTCAGACTCCAACTCCAGTAGTTTGAGCTTCGAGGTGATCTCCAGTCGCAGTAGTATGCCAACCGAGACAGGAGCCATGATCAAACAGCCTTTGGGGCATGCAGAGGTCATTTCACCAGATCAACTAATGCCAGGTACTACTAGTAGGTTAAACAAAAGACCTGGGGGCCGTTTCACTAAACTATGTATGAACAAAATGGTCGTACGAAGATTTCTATGAAGTTGCTTCTCACGTTAATGTGTTTCTCAAATTCTGCCATTTTGTACCTATGGGTCCATGTCATTAAATGCAGCATATCCACAACAGATTTTCCAAAATCGACTGTCGGAACAAATGTTATTTCAATTTTGCACTTATGAACTTCTTAGTCGTACGAAGTTTAGTGAAACTGGCCCAGTCTGTAACATTTGTAAAGGATAGGTTATGGAACTTGAGTAGTGGAAACTTGGCCCTTTGGTTTGTTGCATGTAGATAGGTGGCATGTAGATGGTTATGGAACTTGGAAGTTTAGAAACCCGGGACAGGTCTTGTCCATGTAGATAGGTTATGGAACTTGGAAGTTTGGTGAAATGGCCCAGTTGTAAGGTAAGGAATTTAGTATGGCATGTAGATAGGTTAGGAATGTAGTTTATTATGAACGGCCCAAGTTTGTGCTTGTAGATAGGTTATGGAACTTGGAAGTTTAGTGAAAACCGGCCCGTCTTGTATGTAGATAGGTGGAACTTGGAAGTTTAGTGAAATGGCCCAGTCTTGTCTTGTAGATAGGTGGAACTTGGAAGTTTATGAAATGGCCCATTGTCATGTAGATAGGTTAGGCTGGTTAGGAATTAGTTTATGGACTGGAGTAGGTTGGAACAAACTGCAGGTCTTTGTAAACCCATTGTAGATATTAATGATGGAGTGTAGTGGTTACTGAGATAGGTTATGGAACTTGGAAGTTTAGTGAAACCGGCCCAGCATGGTTATGGAATTAAGATATGGCAATTGTTTTTAAAGATAGGTTATGGAACTTGGAAGTTTAGTGAAACGGGCCCAGGTCTTGTACATGTAGATAGGTTATGGAATTGGAAGTTTAGTGGAAACTTCGGTCTGGCCAGTCTTGTACATGTTGATGGTTATGGACTGGTAGTTTATGATTGGAAGTTTAGTGAAACTGGCCCAGTCTTGTACATGTAGATAGGTTATGGAACTTGGAAGTTTAGTGAAACTGGCCCAGTCTTGTAAATGTAGATAGGTTATGGAACTTGGAAGTTTAGTGAAACTGGCCCAGTCTTGTACATGTAGATAGGTTATGAATTGGAGTTAGGTGGAAACTGGCAGTCTTGTAAATGTAGATAGAAACTGGCCCATGTGTAGGTGGAAACTTGGAAGTTTGTAAACCCATGTAGATAGGTTATGGAACTTGGAAGTTTAGTGAAATGGCCCAGTCTTGTACATAAGGTTATGGAACTTGAGTAGTGACTGGAACTTAGTGAAATGGCCCAGTCTGGTGCATGTAGATAGTTATTGGAACTTGGAAGTTTAGTGAAACTGGCCACTGGCACCCCGTCTTGTACATGTAGATAGGTTATGGAACTTGGAAGTTTAGTGAAACTGGCCCAGTCTTGTAAATGTAGATAGGTTATGGAACTTGGAAGTTTAGTGAAACTGGCCCCGTCTTGTACATGTAGATAGGTTATGGAACTTGGAAGCTTTTAAACAAAGCAACGCTATTTCCTAACACAGATCTCCAGATAAGTTTTGTATCTATAGAGTATTATACTCCCATATTCTGAATTCAATGCATATTTTACTTTTACCAATGTATTATTGATTCTTCCTATTAATATTAAATAGGGAACAAATGATAAAAAATAAAACGAATTTAAAAATTGACTTATTGCTTTTTGTAGCTCAACTAAGTAAATTTTCCAACTTTATTACAGTATTTTCACTACTCAATTTGAAAATAAATGCATATTCTCACATTTCTGTGAGTATTTTGTACTCCTGGCATTTGATAATCAGTGCGTATTCTGCTAAATACGTGTGTAAAATACGCCAATATGCACCTTATCTGGAGCTCTGCAAACAACAAATTCCCCCAATTCTAACATCAAGAAAATAAATTACCTTTCTTTCTGATTAAAGGTGCATGCCCACTCAGAAGGCACATAATGTTCTTTATATGAATTCAATAAGTGTATAATTGTGTCATTATTCAACCAGAATATGACATGGACATGATGGGCGTGTTCTTTATCCCGTTTCCAAAACCCAAAACAATGTTGCCGAAGTGTGAACGGTGTGTGTAAAGATGTGTGGGCATAAATATTTTGGCATAGAGAACATCAGGAAAGAGACCCACAGATGAATACCCAGACCTATTACCGGCAAGTGCCACAAACTTTGAGATAAAACGTTTGTCTTCGAAAAGAAAGAGATAATCACCAATGAAAAGAAAATTCTCTGTGTCTCGGAAACGGAAAAGGCTGGTATTTGCAGACGCCATTGATCATCCCTATTCTGTAACTGATTCAATTCCGAGCGTAGCCGACAAAGTACTGCCGACAGACACCCAATGCGATAAGGACGAGTTAAATATCCTTGGTCCTCTTATGGCAGTCACCGAGTCTGTTTTAGGTATGTACATGTAGACAAAATCTGGCCTTTACTTTTTATGCCCCACCACGATCGTGGAGGGTGCACTTAGTGTTCCCCTTGTCCGTCCGTCCTTCGTTGGTGTTTGGTCGGGCGTAAATTAACTGTGGGGGTTTGTCCTTATAGGAATCACGATTTGCCTTGTTTGGCCCTCATGTATGTTTTTATCTTTGGCTCATTTGTTACCTGGGAGTTGAATTGGGCTATTGCCCATTATAAAAGTAGTACGATTACTACTGACCCTACTACTGGCATCAGATCAAGATTATTCTGTTTCCAGGCTGCGACATACATGTAGTTGGCACTTTTACGTCAGTACGTACATACGTGCGTCCGCATTTGCGTTAAAGTTTTTACATATGTTATAGCTCTGCAACCACTTCACTGACCTACTTGTAACTTCATAAGCATGTTTACCATCCTCCAAATATTCATTGTGCGCAATACCCATGCTGCCCACATGCCCAAGGTCAAGGTCAAATGTCTTAGAAGTTTGCGCTATAGTTTTTGTAAACTTTGCGTTAAAGTTTTTACATATGTTATATCTTCTCAACCGCTTCACTCATTGACTTGAAACTTCATATGCATGTTTACCATCCTCTAAATATTCATTGTGCGCAATACCCATGCTGCCCACATGCCCAAGGTCAAGGTCAAATGTCTTAGAAGTTTGCGTTAACATTTAGTACTATCAAATGCCTCGGTGTACGCAACATGCGGGCCACAGCCATGTAGTTTTATTGTAAATATTCAGTTCGGATTTTGGTGTTTCCCCTCCCCCCCTCATTTGTACATGTACTTGAATATGTCCATGTAATTGTACAGGTAATATATGGGATTTAGTACCAAACCCATTGACCTGGCCTTAAATGACTTAGCTGTTGATAGGCCGTTAAACCCCAACAAACAAACCGGCCGTCCATCACCAACCTTGTAACTCGTAAACCTTTTAAACCCTACTATCTACAGACCACTGGGTCATGGATTATCACCCCCTTTTCGACTTAGAATTTCCCAATTTTGCCTTGTAACTAGTAAAACTCCTAATTATACCCCCCGCAACGAGTTGTGGGGGGGGGGTTATACTGGAGTCAGGTTGTCCGTCCGTCCGTCCGTCCGGGCACACATTAGGGTACTTATGTGGCTAGCCCCACAGGGTTATGGACTTAGTAAAGGATAGGGTTGGTTACAATTAGCCACCTAAAAAATCCTTTTATGTGGCTAAAAATCGTTTTATGTGGCTAATATTTAACATGTGATAAGCCACATAAGTATAGTAATGTAAGAACATCCGTCCGTCCGTCCGTCCGTCCGTCCGTCCGTCCGTCCGTCCGTCCGTCCGTCCGTCCGTCCGTCCGTCCGTCCGTCCGTCCGTCCCCCGTCCGTCCGTCCGTCCGTTCCGTCCGTACTTAATAAAGGTTAGGGTTGGTTACAATTAGCCACCTAAAAATCCTTTTATGTGGCTAAAAATCCTTTTATGTGGCTAATATTTAACATGTGATAAGCCACATAAGTATAGTAATGTAAGAACGTCCGTCCGTCCGTCCGTCCGTCTGTCCGTCCGTCCGTCCGTCCGTCCGTCCGTCCGTTCGTTCCGTCCGTACTTAATAAAGGTTAGGGTTGGTTACAATTAGCCACCTAAAAATCCTTTTATGTGGCTAATATTTAACATGTGATAAGCCACATAAGTATAGTACCGTAAGAACGTCCGTCCGTCCATCCGTCCGTCCGTCCGTCCGGGCACACATTAGGGTACTTATGTGGCTAGCCCCACAGGGTTAGGATTGGTAAAGGAAGTTGGATTATATAGGTTACATTGCCACCTAAAAAATCGTTTTATGTGGCTAAAAATCGTTTTATGTGGCTAATATTTAACATGTGATAAGCCACATAAGAATAGTAATGTAAGAACGTCCGTCCGTCCGTCCGTGTCCGTCCGTCCGCACTAAACTTAACATCAGAGAAATATTGTTAGAACTTCTATTTCCTTCATCTAAAATGCGTAATATTTCACACATGCATTCCTGTCTGGCTGTACTACCATGATGTGCCAAATCCACGACCGTCCAACCCCTGCTGATCCCAAGGTCAATGTCAAATACTTAGTCTCTTTACAAAACTTAACATCAGAGAAATATTGTTATGACTTCTGTTTCCTTCATCTAAAATGCTTAATATTTCACACATGCATTCCTGTAAGGCTCTACTACCATGTTGTGCCAAATCCATGACCGTCCAACCCCCGCTGATCCCAAGGTCAAGGTCAAATACTTAGTCTCTTTACAAAACTTAATTCATCAGAGAAATATGTTGTAATTCTATTTCCTTCATCTAAAATGCTTAATATTTCACATGCATTCCTGTAAGGTTCTACTACCATGCTGTGCCAAATCCACGACCGTCCAACCCCGCTGATCCCAAGGTCAAGGTCAAATACTTAGTCTCTTTACAAAACTTAACATCAGAGAAATATGTTATAACTTCTATTTCCTTCATCTAAAATGCTTAATATTTCACACATGCATTCCTGTAAGGTTCTACTACCATGCTGTGCCAAATCCACGACCGTCCAACCCCTGCTGATCCAAGGTCAAGGTCAATACTTAGTCTCTTTACAAAACTTAACATCAGAGAAATATGTTATAACTTCTATTTCCTTCATCTAAAATGCTTAATATTTCACACATGCATTCCTGTAAGGCTCTACTACCATGCTGTGCCAAATCCATGACCGTCCAACCCCCGCTGATCCCAAGGTCAAGGTCAAATACTTGGTCTCTTTACAAAACTTAACATCAGTGAAATACGTTATAACTGCTATTTCCTTCATTGATATTTCACTTGTGCATTCCTCTAAGGTTGTACTATCATGCTGTGACAAACCTACGACCGTCCAACCCCCGCTGATCCCAAGGTCAAGGTGACATTCTTAGTATCTATGCAAAACTTAACATCAGAGAAATATGTTATAACTTCTATTTCTTTCGTCAAAAATTCTTAATATTTCATGCATACATTCCTCTAAGGCTCTACTATCATGCTGTGACAAATCCCCGCTGATCTCGAGGTCAAGGTCACATACTTAGTCTCTTTACAAAACTTACATGAGAGAAATTGGTTATAACTTCTATTTCCTTGCTCGGATCTGCTGCACATTTCACACACGCATTGCTCCAATGGATCTCTACCACCGTGTGACAAATTCACGTGCGTGCCCAGAGTCAAGGTCACAAGCCCACACACTTGGATTTTTTTTACATATTTAGGGGTACCTGGGCCCACGCGTGGGGTATTCCGTAAGCCTCGCTTACTGACCAATCTAGTTTATACTAATTAAATGTGTTACCTGAAAAAAAATAAATGCTTTCAACAGATTATAAAGTATATGTATTACGATCATTGCACATCGAAAAATAAATACAGATAATACATAGCAATTTCCATTGACATTTTAAGGAAACACGGTTATCGCCCCTGATATCAGTGTTGAAATTTACTTCTGATATAAAATGTATAATAATGTCGATCAATATGTGGGGTAATTGTGAATGAATGGTTTATTTTGCCAGAAAATGTCTCCGATGATGTCTCTGATATAAAGATCATTTTGTGCCTACTGGGTGGGCATGTACCTTTAATGGAACGGCCTTCAAATGAACACTGTGGAGTCAGTTCCAGATAGTATAGATATGAACTGGTTACCCTTTCACCCCTAAGTAACTGGAATGGATTTTGATACGTTCATTTTCCAACCAATCCAATTGTCATAAAATTATTTTCATACTAGTCCATTTATGAAAAGGGGGTGTTTTTGTTCTCAAAATATGAAAATTACTTGCAAAAAGTGCAGATCCTAATGAGACAGCTCAACACAAGTCGGCTCATCTGGATCTACACTGTTTGCCAATACCACTATACAGGTCTGTGGTGTTGAAAAGATTACTTTTTATACGCATACTTGGGTCACTACTACTGTCTCTGATCAATGTAGGACATGATCATTTGTTATCAATTCAGGGCTCCAGATAAGGAATTAGTAATTGAGTATTGTCACTCCATCATTTCTGAAGCAATTGGGTGTATTTCAAAATTTTAATTTGGTAAAATAAAATCACGCTACTGTTTACACATCAGTTGACAGCAATTATTGAATAGTTTGCTTCGAAATGAAAACATGTCTTGGCATTTCATTAGAATGAAATACCAAGATGTATTTTCATGGTAAATAAGAAAAAAAATGCTATATTTGTGGTCTGTTTATTGTTTTCTGCAGCATGATAAAGGTACCACACATTTTTTTATTGCTTTTTGATACTCGCTACTTCTGATTTCAATTGGGTTAAATTTATTCATAAATTGATGAATATTTTTATTTAATGAAAAAAAACTAATTTTCTGTTCAAAACAATGACTGTAATAATGTATGCTCCATAATTTTAACTCTTTGCCTGCTAGTGGTGAAAATAACAGCCAACAAATTTTCTTATTTTTCTCTGTATAAAATATATCTTGTAAGCCGGAGGACGCAATTCTTATGAAATTCCAAGACATATTTATGATATTTACAAAGCAAAATAAAAGCAAATATAACAAATTGCTATTTTTGAACTATTTATAGCCACCATATTTCTCAGAATGCAAAGAGTTGATAAACAAGTGGATAAGGTGTCTGTCTCACATCTGGGAGGTCGAAGGTTCGAGCCTCAGCTCGGGCTGATTTGGCCTGTTACTGAGCCAGCCACCAGGTTAACCCTTAGACCGCTACTCACAACAATTGTTGTCTGCTGTTGCTTCTATATCTTGCCTAATTTCTCAATAAAAACATGGTTTGACAGCACTTCAGAATCATTTCCAATGGAAATGATTCTAAAGTGCTGTCAAAGCATGTTGTAAGTTATTCTAAAGTGCTGTCAAAGCATGTTTTGATGATAAAAATGGAAAATAGAAAACAAACAACAGACGACAAATAAAAATAAGACAGCGGTCTAAGAGTTAAGGTGTCTCACAACTGGGAGGTCGAAGGTTCGAGCCTCAGCTCGGGCTCATGTGACCTGTTACTGAGCCAGCCACCAGCTAGTTCAATAAATGGTACCAATTGCCTACCTGCCTGATGGTATTAGAACGCCCCATTACGTCACCAGACCAGTTCACAACGGTCGCACTGAAATTTGAAATTGATGCGGCTGCAGATCACGCAACGTGTACTGTTCTCCCGAGCTGTATGAATGGAGCAGATTATCAAAGTACCGAGAGTATTGCATATATGCTCAAATTACACAATACTTCCAATGGAAATGTAACAATAACGTTCAACCATGTCCAGCCGTGGGTAAACGTTTCCGTGGCGCTCGGGAACTGTTTGTCACTGCACCCTAAAATACATATTCGTCAGGACGTAAATACGTCAGGCGAGTTTGTTGAAATTGTCATCGGTTGGTGACCTTAGCAAATCCTGGTTATTTCAAAGGCACATTTTGCATACCGGTTCTTTTCGATACGTCGTATGTGTCGTATATTCCAATAGGCATAGATTTACGATAATCCCATGGAAGATTTGAACATCTATAAATAGTTGTTTATAAATGATGTTTTTGGCTGGTTTGGACACCTGTCTTGTATGGGATTATACATTACTAGACTCTCTCTTGAATTATTGTTCAATTACCGGTATTTATCCTGCGGTTTTCACAGGCCAATTCTCTTAAAGTAAATAAGACTTTTAGTTATCAGTTGTTTGAGAGTTTGAGGTAACCAGTGTATACTGAATTTGGATACAATTTTATAGGGGTTGTCCCAAAACAAATGTTTTATGTCTAAAGAGTACTATACCCATTGATTTCAAATTCAATGCATATTTTATTTTTACAAATGGATTACTGAATGTTTACATTATTAAATAGGAAATTTATGGTTAAAAAATGAAATAAAGTTAAAAATTCACTTATTTGGGCTGCAAAAAGCAACCATGTTTGCTTTTTTGCAGCTCAATTAAAGGATTTTTCAACTTTATTAGAGAATTTTCACTCCTCAATTAGATAATCAATGAGTATTTTCCAATTGTTGTGAGTATTTTGTGCTCCCACTTTAGAAAATCAATGCGTATTCAGCTTAAAATAAGTGCGTAAAATACACCAATATGCACCTTATCTGGAGCTCTGTATTTAGTGTTGTTATGGTAACTACTTAAATAGATGCATCGAAGAGCAAAGCTGCCCAGGATCAAGTCGAATGTTATGAGAAGCTGCAGCGGAAGGCCAGAGATGGCGGTGAACCAGAGAGCTCGGACAACCATCAGACTGGCGCTAGTGTTCTTGGGAAGGTGGGATATTTCGAGCGACAAAATCAGAGCGTAGAACAGGAGCATCTCTATGAAGGGATTGAGCAGGCAAAAGAAAAACAGTATTTGGGAGAAACCCAGGGGCAATGGGGAGAGAGAAACGAGGAGTTGATGGGGAGTAATGAACATGAGAAGCCAGACGATCATTACCAAGGTAAAGCTGACCAACATATGCTGTTTGTAATGTTATTTAGTGAAGATACAGTCATGCTTTTGTTTAACTGTGAATTCTTTCAAGTTCAAGCTAGTCCTGCAAAACAGAAGTTTTTGAAATTATTTGGGGAAGTTTCATGACCTGAACATAAATTTTCTGTTTTATCTAGTGAACAAATATCTCTTATCTCAAAATAGTGAGACCATTTGACACCATTTAGGAAGACAAAATTGTCCTGTAACTTGATCCCTGTTTCTCTGTGAAAGAATTTTTCCAGTCACAGCCACATTTATTACATACCCCTAAATCTTTTTCGGGGTACATATAGTCGCCATGCTGTCTGTCCACCTGTGTCCGCTTGTTTGTCTTCCGAGAATTGCATTAAAGTTTTCGGGTACCTACTATCTCTGTAACCGTAAGTTCGATTGGCTTGAAACTTCATATGCTTATTAGTCATCTTCCATATTTTCATTCTGTGACCCACTCATATGGTCCCTGTTAGAAGTTTGCGTTAAAGTTTTTTTGACTATCTGACCTCGGCAACCCTAAGTCAGATTGACTTGAGACTTACCGGTAATATCCTTTTTCGTCATCATCAATATATTTTCATTCCACAGCCCACCCATGTGACCCCTGTGTTCATGGTCAACACCAAATGATTTAGAAATTTGCGTTATTGTTTTATTTGTATGCCCACAATGTCTGTCTAGGGATGGTGCTTTGTTTCGCATATGACCCACGCCCGAACACCCAATGTCAAGGTCACTGCGGACTTATGTTCACCTTGTTTGTAAGGCAAATGCGTTTAAGTTTTTAATGTTTTCTCAATAACTCCTTCATCAATTTCATCATATTTGCCCACAATGTCTGTCTATACTCCAGTGGGTGGCAGGTGGGAGCACGCGATGGGTAATTTAACGATCGGGGTTCATACTTACCGGAATCCCGACTGGAGACCTGGTTTGGCCCTCACATTTGTCTTTGGCATTTTGTATGTGACAGTTGAATCTGGTTATACCCCTTATAAGAGTAATCCTACCGGTATTACTTTTAAATAGGGGAAGGGGCCAAGTGACTTTGGTGCGGTATGGACCTGGCACCAGGTCAGGTTATTCTAATTTCAGGGCTGAATATGTTGTATCTCGATGTAAATATTGTTAGGCTAGCAGCTAAACCCTGGTTGGCAGTTTAGAGTAGACTAAACAAGATACAAGTTTCAGTTTCTTTATTATTTCTATCACGATTGTTTTGTCAGGATGGCATTACACTGTAGTACTGGCAGTAGCCGAAATGTTAGTGGCTGGAAGAATCTACAACAACAACAACAACTAATGACCGAACGAAGTTTTAGTGAAAGTGAAAGTGAAAGTTCTGCATTTGAGCGTTGGTCTGCTCTTTGTGACCGAAGTGACCGAAGTGAGAATCTGTGTTGCGTCATTCCTTATATAGACACTGGATCTGACAGTCAGCCAATCGGTGGCCAGGAAATCTGACAGTCAGCCAAGCGTTGACTGTCAAGTTTCCGCCATCTTGGATTTGAATGTTACGTTTTTGGGCTTTAGACTAGAAATACAGCGTAGATAGCTAAGATATCGTGACGGTCAGATGTCCAGATGATTGTGCATGTCAAAATACATCAGGTAAGTGTAAAGTTGTGAAGATAAACATGCATTTAATGAGTGACCGCCAAACAGAAAGGCTGCGTGAGTTGACAGTCAAATAATGGCGGTCACGAACTTTGTGAGCACTGCGGAACAAATAATTAGAATAATGGAGATATGACGTCTGAGATATGATCACCTATGCAAATACTTAGGCGGAGGGTTGAGCTACTAACATATGTATGTGTGACACCATGGTAAAGAGATCCATCACAAACTGGCCCAATAAAGGTGGTCACGTGACCTCCACAGAACTGTCAATCCATGTCAAGAGTCAACAAGGGCCATTACATTTCATTCTGTTGTGATTCACACGGCAGAATGTGAATAGTATGGCTTATTTAGCAGTTAATGAGTTCATCAATCAAAATATGCATCACTGTGAATGTGCTTATTAAGAAAGTATCAGCAGTCAAAAAATGGTAATAAATCTGATCAAATTGTAAGGATCATTTCCTTACACTCCCCCCACCTTAAGTCATAAGTCTAATACATATTTCACACCGTTAAAGAAAGTAAGTAGTTGTGTTTGTTCAACTATACCAGATACATAATTATTATTAGTTCTGAATATTATAAATGTGTATGTTATTTCCATTTCACCAATGTTGTACACGGTGGATACGTTCCATATTATACCATATTGCCAAAGCCTTGTTGAGCATGGTGATTTACAGTTACAAGTCCATTTGTTGTCCAAATATTAGCAATCAGTTACACTGTCTGTATCTGTTAAACAATACTTTAGATAAGAAATACCGTATACTACTCTGCATGCGACTATGACCATAAATTCTAACATGTACTAAACCCTCAATAAAGGTATAATTACTGTGAGCACAGTTCCTGTGGTTTTATTTAGTTTGTCCTTTGCAAGTTCCCGTTAGTTGTATCTTGGTGGCCATTCAAGATACACATCAACTTGGTAGTTCAGCCAGGCTATCGGTCTTCACGGTGTGGTAGTTTACATAAATCCACGGGTAGACGGAGACATCAAAAATCAGCACGCAACCATAGCTGCTGACACCTCGACATCACAGGAACCACATTTTTCTACAAAATAGTCTAGTCTTCCAGCCGTATCATGCCGACGGTACTTCTCCAATAGTAATTAACATATAAATCACGGCACACGGAAGTGGCTATGGCAGTCCCGGCCATCGGTCAATTAAATACCTGTTGATGACTATACCACAACCACTAACCTAACGTTCTTGCCCCTAGACACAATACATCGTTCGTAAGCAACCGGTTGATCAGTCCAGTCCCTACACAGATAGCATATTTGATTAGATAATTATTTCGCTGATCAGCCTCGAGCCCAACCAATATCATCGTCGCAACGGCACTAGACTCTATCCATATCCCTTACGTTTACACAACGCGTTCCCATTTACATGTTTTTTTATGTGTTCCTGTATTTCACAATCGACATCTCTCCGTATAAAGCCATCTAAATCCTCTGTTAATTCAACTCTGCACTCTTCAATACATGTGAGTACGGTACTAAATAGCGCTGACTATCACGACCTAGATCTAGTTGGTTACACCTTGCGCAGGAATTCCGACAATTTCATTATAATATTATTGTCATTGATGGTCATCAAAAGTTTCCATAAAACATGTCTTCAGCAGATATATTGTCCTTGATTATAATTAGATGCGGTAACTGATCACTTCGTTGCAGTATGTGGATTATATGCACTCAGTTATTGATTGTCTCATAGTAAGTCCAATATATCTATTTAGTTCAAAGCAGTTGTCCAGTTTATCGAAAAGTTAGTTTTGAGATTTTTATTGTTTTTTTTTCTTCATTTTCCTTTTTTTTTTGTTTTCTATTATTTTCTCTAGAGGAACTCCATGTCCCAAACAATGTCTCGACGCCACGGCCATGTAGGACATCGTTTGCGGCACGTCATTGTCTGTTTGACTCCGGTCACTCCCATTCGGTATTCGGTGGCTGCACTGTATTGTTCAATATCAGGTCCCAGGATGCTCTCATACGTTGTGACAATGTTCACCACCATGTCCATGGATGTGCAATGGGATATTGCCACTGGTATCGCATTCTTTTGGAAAGAGATTTGTACAGCTGGTGAAGTGATAAAATTGCATGTGCAGCGCAATTCAGTGCAGGATATGCTATCCTGACTAACCTACGAATGTCATCAGCACATGCTGCTATACATTCCCCAGGTTTCCGTTGTCTGCCGTTAAAAGATTCTAACCACATGCTCTCATTGTTGGCGTATCCAAATCGGCTGCTAAATGTATCCACTAAAGTTCTGTATGAATTCTTTCTTCTTTGGAGAGAGAGAGCAGAAACCACATGCTTCTCCATGCATGCATGTCTGAAGTACTAATGTCCTGGTCCGTTGATTCCATTTCCCAAGTTCGGCGCAGATGATAAAAATGGGCGAAGAAGGCTTCCCAATCGGAGTTCCCATCGAATGGTTCTGGTTTGATAGTAGGTACATGGTCGATACCATTGACTGCGTTGTCATAGTCGAACAAAGGTGAGTTTGCTCCAGAGTGTGACATTTCTCTATTATCAAATGGTACACCAAGGTACAGGTAATCTTCATCTAATGTAGGCCTATCGATCCCATTATCTGCTGTTGTTCAGACTGTCCACTGTTCTCATGACGCTGGGGGCTTCAGCAATAGAACTTGACATACGTGTTACTTGTTTTTTTTTCCCACTTGATGTCCACTTTCACAATAAAACACTGATTTATTTAATTATTTATCATTATACGGTTGTAAACATCAAATATCGCCACTTTGTAACTAAAACTTTATGTTGCAATTTGTTTCCAGTATAATCATTACACTTAGGTTGTTAATAAAAGTTTCTGTTGCAATTTGTTACTGGTGTGACTGTTTTTGTTTTGTGTTGTTTTTTTAGACACTGTCTTTATTCTGGATTTCATCTGCTTCTGTAGCAATAGAGTAAGTGTATTAATACAATACAACTGTTCATCTACTTATGCGAAGTAAATTGTTATGATGTATACAGTAGAATTTTGTTTCTTAATGCAGTTCCATACACTGATACAGTTCCAGGTGGGTTCTATCACTGGATGAAGTTACTGTTACTTCATCCACTTCTTTGACACCAATTGTTAGGCTAGCAGCTAAACCCTGGTTGGCAGTTTAGAGTAGACTAAACAAGATACAAGTTTCAGTTTCTTTATTATTTCTATCACGATTGTTTTGTCAGGATGGCATTACACTGTAGTACTGGCAGTAGCCGAAATGTTAGTGGCTGGAAGAATCTACAACAACAACAACAACTAATGACCGAACGAAGTTTTAGTGAAAGTGAAAGTGAAAGTTCTGCATTTGAGCGTTGGTCTGCTCTTTGTGACCGAAGTGACCGAAGTGAGAATCTGTGTTGCGTCATTCCTTATATAGACACTGGATCTGACAGTCAGCCAATCGGTGGCCAGGAAATCTGACAGTCAGCCAAGCGTTGACTGTCAAGTTTCCGCCATCTTGGATTTGAATGTTACGTTTTTGGGCTTTAGACTAGAAATACAGCGTAGATAGCTAGATATCGTGACGGTCAGATGTCCAGATGATTGTGCATGTCAAAATACATCAGGTAAGTGTAAAGTTGTGAAGATAAACATGCATTTAATGAGTGACCGCCAAACAGAAAGGCTGCGTGAGTTGACAGTCAAATAATGGCGGTCACGAACTTTGTGAGCACTGCGGAACAAATAATTAGAATAATGGAGATATGACGTCTGAGATATGATCACCTATGCAAATACTTAGGCGGAGGGTTGAGCTACTAACATATGTATGTGTGACACCATGGTAAAGAAGATCCATCACAAACTGGCCCAATAAAGGTGGTCACGTGACCTCCACAGAACTGTCAATCCATGTCAAGAGTCAACAAGGGCCATTACATTTTCATTCTGTTGTGATTCACACGGCAGAATGTGAATAGTATGGCTTATTTAGCAGTTAATGAGTTCATCAATCAAAATATGCATCACTGTGAATGTGCTTATTAAGAAAGTATCAGCAGTCAAAAAATGGTAATAAATCTGATCAAATTGTAAGGATCATTTCCTTACAATATTCTGTTCTGATTTTGGGATTTTTCCCCCAATGCAGCAGGTTAAAACGGGATCGAACCTGTTTGCCCGGCCTTACATGACCTTAGCTGTTGATAGGCCGTTAAACACCAATAAACAAACAAACAAAACTGTCTATACTCCAGTAAACAATATCAATATCTCGGGAACTAAGCCAGTTATGAACATAATTTCAGTTGCTACAAATATGTTTCCGATGTCTACCTATAATATGGTAATAACTATTAATGGATAAAAATTCACCATCATTGATAGCAAAATATGTGCTCTCAACACTGATATCTTACACCACAACGCACACTATTATCGGTCTCATTTACAGTAACACCATAATTCCCATTGTAACAACTTTGCGCTTGTGGTTATAGCACCAAATTGTTCCAGATACGAACATGCAATTAAAATGCAATAATCCAGGTTTGGTTAGAAAACGCCTCAAGTAGTTCTTCTATATACAAATCGCACTTGTATTGATCTTTTGACGTTAGCGTTGTTAAAACGATGCTAGCCAATCGGATGCATAATCAATGGTTAAATACGCGTCACAAGCAGCATTCGTCGCAGTTTCATCGAGACTGTCGCGAATGTAGCACGTTTTACTTTCGTACCAAATATATCATATTAGTATTATGGATACGCAGTACATGTGTCTCCTATGCCAGTAGGCATTGTCGGAAGGAGACACAGTAGTAGTATCAAGGGGCCTAGATATCATACGAAACTGCAGTATGAGGCGTTACGATGAGATCGCTGAAAAGTTAGTAGACGTTTGGTCTATCTGCATTCACACAGAATGTCGAAGAAATGATATCAAATCGAACATCGCTTCTGCACAAATCCCTTCTGTTGAGAAGACCCAAACTCTCAGATCTGCCTAGCAAACATTTGGCACCACTCAGCATTGTTTGTTTTGTGGCGATGAATGCGATCAGATATCTGATCAGAAAAAGCCTGTAGACAAATGGAACATGTAAGAAATGTGTAAAATACTAAACAAAGAATCAATTCAACAGGCGGCAGCAGCACGTAATGGTGAGTTGGGACGTACAGTCAGTGCCCATGTTGGAGCAGTGATGGTGGCGACTTGGTGGCTGTGGAAGCCATATATCACACCCCATGCTATTGCAAATTCTTTAAAATCTAATCGTAAGAAAAGCGGCCCACAGATGATGATTTAACAGCAGCATTTGACCATCTGTATTCCTTTTTAAGTGACAACGATGAATGTCAGTACTCGTTGGAAGAGTTGTTTGACGAACTTGCTGAATATCTCCCAGATTCTATCATTGTATGCTCCGAACGGTCAATGAAGAGAACTCTTCTCGATCACGTTGGTGATGACATTATTATCACCAGCAAGAAGTCGGTAATATGTTTCCGAAATACCAGTTACAAGATTCTGAGTAGCGCTTGGTACACACAAATCACAGGATCAAAAGCAAGAGCGTTTACGAATTGTCAAAACAGCTGCGGCAATCGTCAGTGAAGACATTAGGTCGATGGGATACTTTACAGATGTGTATGCCCCAGCAGACAGTGCGTACGATGATACAAATACTATTTTCCCAGAAACACTGAATACATTCATGGACAATGTGATAAATACAGGGAAAAAAGGACCTGAAATAGATAGGAAACAAAAATGCAGTTAACAGCCATGCAATAATCACTGCCACTCGACCGCGGTCGTTCATTTCTATGATTCAGGTCGGACTATCAGTCTACATGCACAGGTACGTGGGATCCAGGCATCTTACGTACATACTGTACGGTATGGGTGTGTGTTCCTCCTACAATGAAGCACGATGCTATGAACAAATCAGGCCTTCTGCAGAAGCAAATTCATTCAGTCAGTTTGTATTCGACAATGCGGATTTCAATGTGAGAACTCTGGATGGTTATGGTACCTTCCACAGCATGGGAGGTATCATGTGTGTCACATCTGAGAGTGAGTGCAATCACGAACACTGATGTTACTGAACGCATAAAGGTACAGCCGACGGCTGCTACCCTAGCGCAGGTAAACAAAGTGAATTTGCAAACATACACAGCTAGAAACACAAAAGGCATCGATGGTATATCAGTGAAGGATCTTGCAGACATCAGACGTCTGTCCTCATAAAAGTCCTTATACCCTTTGCTAGACAAGCTGGAGTGTGTGTATGGAGTTGGTAACAAACAAAAGCAAGGAGTACCAGACTTCCAAGGTCGTTATCCTGCCATTCGTGAATTTGCAACCAACCAATTTAGATGCCATCTACACGGTTCTAGTGTTTGCTGCTGGGGAGTGTAGACGACACGGTCAGAACACGTGTCTTGTCACATTCGATGAGCCTCTACGCCAAATCTGTGGACATTTTGACTGCTGCAAGCAGTGACAGTGACTTGTCATCGATCGTGGTACGACTAGGTGGGTTCCATTTACTGATGTTGTTCATGGGTGCCGTTGGTTACATAATGGGTGGCAGTGGTCTACCATTTATGTGACTGATTCCATAGAAAAGATGATGACTGGGCATGCGTTTGCTCGAGCATTGCGTGCTCACTTTCTTACTCGGCTCGCTCTAGCGGTCATTATCTTACAAGAACTGGGACCCAACGAGGACGAAAGTACCCAACTCGGTTCACTGCACAAGGCGGCCATGAATGAACAGAAACTCCGGAAGACATTACAAAGTGCACACTCCTTGCTAAAGTATTGAGCAAAATGGAAGCTAGCAAGTTACATGCCATAGGCATCAGTCGCACAGCTAAGCTATGGATGCAATACTATGATCAGGTAACCCTAATGCACCGCTTTGTATCTGCCGAGCGCTGTGGAGATTGGGCATTACACCTCGAAACTGTACGTGAAATGATGCCACATTTCCATTCAGCCGGACACTTTGCATATGCAAAATATGCACACCTGTATCTGCAGATGTCCGAACTGGAAAACAAGATGACAGCAGACGAGTTTAGACAGGTCGGGTTACTTCATGGTCAAACGCAGTGAAAGAGTTTGGGCTGGAGTGTGGACTGATATGACAATCGAGCAGGTGTTGATGAAAGCCATGAAAAAATCTGGGGGTCTCGTTCGCGGTCGTGGCATGACGGATAGTGTTTTGAGTCGATGGGTTCTCGGTATGCCAGTTTGTTACGAACTTGGACACCGCTTCGAAGAGTTTTGTGGCACCGATATCACATCGTCAGAACAGCATGTCGACCACAGAAAATCTCGACAGTTACGTGATGGACAGGACGTTGACAAACTAGTAGAATGGTTCACCTTACACCAACCACTGCCACATACCAGTGAGTTAATGTCCATTTGTACTGGCATAGTAGGCGACGAGACTATTAACTATGATTCAGCCGTAAAGGTAGGGACAGATGCCATGACGAAAATGACGGGAATGACGTTTGGAAAAGTCAAGTTGCACAGGAAAGTTCTTTCTCTGACCGCAGTTAGCAGCTCAGTTAAGTTGCATGAGGAGATCATACCTATCGATACCATGCAACTGCTCAACAGAATTATTTGTCTGGTGAAGTCAGATGAAGATTTTGCCTTGTGTCTTCAGTATGAGCTGGCTCCTCATCCTGTGTCTCTGTTCGAAGATGTATCAATGAGAAAAACGGAGAAAGCTATCATGTACAAGGTAGTAGAGACAGCATCAGGGGTGGAATGTGAGGAAACCTGTCCAACCGACAGCACATATGTGTTAGATGATGGATATCTGCTGCAGCGAGTCGTTTGGCCACAAAACGTGACATACAGTGATTTGTACAGAACATTTGTAGCATATGTACAGAAGCACTTTCCCAGAAACTGTCATGTCGTGTTCGATGGCTACAGTGATGATACCAGCACGAAAAGTGCAGAACAAAATTGAAGGGCCACCAAATTCCATTCCACCGAAATACAAATCATTGACGAAATGCCAATCACCATCCGACAAAACAGGTTTTTGTCAAATGGTAAGAACAAGGCCAGGTGCATTCATGCTCTGACAGGGCACTTGGGACAAGCGGAAATAGTGGTGAAACAGGCGACAGCTGATGCTGACACTTTAATAGTCAGTACAGCAATGTCTCTGTCAGGTGACAACGCCGTGGTAGTTGTGGGAACTGATGTTGACCTTCTCATCCTCATGATTCAACTTGTTGGGCCAAATGATAATCTCTACTTGTTCATAGATGGCAGTGGAAAGTACCCGAATAAGGTGTACACTATCGCATCTGTTCAGAAGAACCTGGAACGCTTGAGTGGAGTGCAACCCGACTTGCAGAAATGTGTGGACGTATTCATTGAGCCATCATCACGTCAGCTGGAGAAGACTTCCTGTTGACCTTGTACGCTGCACCGAAGGACACGTTGACATTGAACGAAAACAGACATCACTGCTTGCTGAAGGCAGTAGCAAAGTGTTCAATACACAGCAAGATCAAACTTGAAGCCTTACCAACAACATCCGAGGCTGCTAGACAACATTCTTTGCGTGCTTACCACCAAGTACAACACTGGTTAGGACATGAACTACCACCAGGAGCGTGGGGATGGGACTTAGTCAATTGACAATTTGATCCAGTTCTAACTCGCCAGCCTCCTGCTCCCCCTGAACATCTGAGTTTGATTTTGTGCAACTGCAAATGTGGCTGTGAGCGAGCTTGTGGTTGTCAGAAAGCTGGCCTTCATTGTTCGGTTCTCTGTGGCCAGTGTTGTGGTAGTGGTTGCGCCAACTCTGACATTCCAGAAATGGACGAAGATAACAATCATCCTCTGAATGAAGACAATGATCACGGACGTTCAGATGACTCCAGTAATGAGGATGAAGATGTCATGAGTACACCGAAACAGATGCCGCCGAATATTGATCAGTATTGTGGAGCATCCACTTCCGACATTACAAGACCATTACGAACGCGGAAGCGGAAACTAGTAACAGAGTAGTGGAGACACATTATTAGTTTGTAAGTATGTGCATGTGTGTGTTGCGGTTGTACTATTACCATATAATACTGAACATTTAAATTGCAGATGACACTGAAACAATCTGGAATAAAACTCACCATCAAATTGGAACATCCAAGTCGCGGGCATAGCCAGAAAACATAAACTTATAACTGATTCCGTGATTGAGATATCGTCAGAAATGTGTAGTTGGTGACTGAGCTTGAGTTTCAAAATGGCGGACAAAGTACAATCAGCAGAAATGCGCGACATCGTGTATTTAAAATATACTTGACAGTCCTCTACAATATGTGAAGTGAATGGGATTTGTGTTGCTGTTTGTGTTCTGTGAGGCTTGTGTTGTATTATTTCCATGCGTAGCCATTGTCCTTTCGAAAAATATTTGTGGGTCGTACATCGCTAGTCGTGGAGTGCACATATGTGCCATATTGAAGGCTCTGCGACTACCGATATACGTGTACCGTCGTTTGCGCGGTGTTGCTTGTTTGTCTTGTTTTCCTGTGGCTGTTTTGGTGTTTTGCCTCTATTTTATGAGTCAGATTAGGTTATAATCTGGTTTTAAATTGGGCACTGGCAACAAGCAATTTATGTACATGCATGGATACATAGCGAGTCACTCTGGATTAGGTCCTGGTTCACGATCAGTTACAGGTCCAACATGTGCAGTTTCAAGCGTCTGCTCCGTCCGTCATAGTTGGTTGCAACGCATCGGTAACCTAGTGACGCGAGCTTATCTCTCCCGGGGATTTGGGATAATCTCTAACCCTCTGGTCTATCGTTTGGACTTCACGGGGTTGAAGATTATCTTTCCCAACCAATCATAGCAGCGATCCCTGAGGGCGCCTTAATATCTGTCCAATCACAGCGCTTCTCACACCAGCCCCGGCAGTAGCCTCTTCAACCGAGGACCAATGGAATCACACCTTATTACCTCAGTGGCTTCTACCCAATGGAATAGCAGCGTCGCCTGAACCGCGGGAAATGTCTGGAAGTGGCCTCATTCCTTTGTTAACTTGGCGTGTGATAAGACGTGTTGTCAACACTTTCTCGGAATAAATAATTTACCACGTGGCAAACAAATATTGTTCGTAATATGGAATTTTAAATGTATTATTAACATTATGATTGTCGTACTGGTGATATAATTTCAATATGGATATAATTTCAATTGGAGGAAATGTTAAAAAGTAGTGATACAAAATGTATGGATAAATGATATTCGGTGTGATGACCACGTGGTCCCATGAAACGCGGAAACCGGTTAGTTGTTAATCATAACTGAATACAAATGTCACGAAAACAATTCAGGCGCGCTAGTGGGACAAACTTGTAAAAAATTACTTCAGATTTCCCGATTGATACGTCATGTCGGCATCAGAAGAAAGAGACTTGCCACATATGCAAAATAGTCGAAAAACGTGGGCGAAACACAGCAACCGACGGGGACAAAAACACGCAAAGTGATAGAAGAGGCTTAAATAGGCACAAAGGGCACCCGTTGGTATTAATGAATGGCGTCCGACATGGAACCAGAAATGGAGTTCACCGACGCGGCGGACAATGTAGCAACACTCTCCATTATGTCAGACACTGATGAAGTCATCAGCTACTGTTTAAGAAATAATGTGTCCAAACCAGCCATTGATGAGCTGGTTAAATGCGGATATTCCAGCCTGGAGGCGCTTAAACTGGTGGAGGCAGATGACCTAGTGACTCCAAAAATACTGGCTGGGCAACGACGTCTCATTTTACATATTGCCAAGAAACTTGAAGATGGCAGTGGCGATTCCAGAGGGGAAAAAACTGTCCCGTTACCGGACGGACCATCACACAACGAGGACAGGAATCAGCAAGGATTATACCATTCAGCAATTATAAACAATTTTCTGGCTCATCAACAACAGGTGCTATGCACGAACATGAATAAGGAACTCACCATGCCAGGAATAATGACACAAATTGTGAATCCCAACCATCGTGGAATGATTCACAAATTCATATATCTGCGGTGACGGGTAAGTCTACTGTTGATTATTACGATATATGTGATTTTGTGTCTATCAATCTGGAAGAGGAGTTAGTAGTTGGGGGGCAGGTGGACCAGAAAATTATAATCAAATCTGGACCTACGCGGCCAAAGCTTGAGAATCTGACACTGTGCCATTGGTCGGTGGCAAATCTGTGTATACTGTATACACTGGTAGGCGATGGTAAACTCGCAGGCCCAAAGCTTATGGATTACCTGTCCTACAACACGAAAATTTACCAGTTGATACAGCGCTTCAGCTTGGTATCGGTATTGTTGTATGACAGGGAGTACCGTAAGCTGCAGGCCAGCATGGATTTCAGGTGGGGAACAGATGTCCAACATCTGCACACGCTCGTGCTTCAACCTAGAGATCAAGGTAAGTCACCCATGCAGTCGGGCGCCAGGAGGGGAGCACCTATACAACTTCCGGGAAAAGGTAGGAGCGTTAACATGGTTAAGTCTGATAATATTTGCAGGAATTATAATTCTGCAAAAGGATGTAACTTCCCCAGTTGCAGATTCAGGCATCAGTGCATGATACCAGGCTGCAGCCAGCAACATTCAGCGGCAATACATACGCTTGAAACAAACTAGGGGTTCAGGTCCGCCCTTCCTATGGTCTTAACTTGGCTGCTTGGGCTGGAGAACTGGGTGACGATGAGGATAAAACATTTATACTAGGTGATATACACAATGGTTTTGATATAATAGATGAATGTACCAATATACCATCTGTAATGTCATCAAATCACCCATCACTCAAGCCTAAGAGCCCGCTTTTTGATAAAGCATCTAAACAAGTTAAGACTGAGATAGAACATGGTAATTATGTCATTTGCAATGGTCCGCCAAAAATCATTAGTCCTATGGCTGCCACCCCAAACCTGGTGGCGGAGTCCGCCTCATACACGACTGTTCTAGACCAGTCGGGAACGCGGTTAATGATTTTTGCTCATTAGACTGGCGACACAAATTTGCCCGTGTCGATGATGCAGCTGCACTTATGACAGAAAATTGCTGGTTCGCCAAGGTCGATTTAAAGTCTGCGTACCGCTCTGTGGGAATAAGTCAACGCAGTCAACAGGTCACAGGGTTTAAATGGGACTTTGGTGGTAACACTGTTTACCTTAAAGATACCAGGCTTCCGTTCGGCGCTAAGCTCAGCCCCGGCATATTCCATAGACTAACTCAAGCCGTCAAACGTATGATGACGAGGAAGGGCTACGACCTGATAATTGTGTACCTTGACGACTTCTTGATAATTTCGGAATCGCAAGTGCAATGTGCGGAGGCACTCGCGTGTCTCATTCAGCTTCTCCGGAAGCTTGGATTCAATATCCACTGGGGGAAAGTCGTTGATCCCACTAGAGTAATCACATTCCTCGGAATAGAGTTAGACTCGACGTCTATGCAGTTGCGTTTGCCCACGCAAAAGCTGAAGCAATGAAACAAGAACTGCAAGGGTTCTTGCGACATAAGTGCGTTACTAAACGACAATTACAGTCCATCGCGGGACGGTTGTCGTGGGCTGCAGGAGTGGTGAAAGGCGGAAGAGTGTTTCTCCGCACCCTCAAACACGGGTCACATAGAACCTTACTGACTATGGACATTCTAGAGGATCTTCTCTGGTGGTCACGATTTCTAGAATGTTTCAATGGTAGATCGATGTTGCTGGATCGCACCCCAATTGAATGTGTCTTCACTGATGCCTGTGGGGATGCAGCAGGGGGGTGTTTCGGCACAGATTGGTTTTATTGCAATTGGGGAATTGATTGGCCACGTGCCCAAGATTTACACATCAATGAAAAGGACGTGTTGGCAGTTGTCATTGCAGCTCAGAGATGGGCCCCACACTGGGCAAACAAAAATATCATAATATATTCGGACAACTCAGTGACGGTCTCATCATTTAACAAGGGTACATCCCGCAATAGTCTAGTTATGCAGTGTCTCCGTCATTTCTTTTGGTTATCTAGTGCATACAATTTCCACTTGACTGCAAAACACATCCCAGGCATACATACTTTTGTCGCTGATAGTGCGTCAAGACTGCATTCCCCAGGTCATATTGAAAGGTTGATGCCTTACATTTCCCAAACCCCACTGATCTGGCATATGTCATTAGGGTCTTTACATTTTCTTCTTGACAGAGTCGGATATTGGACGTGCAGACAGGCCGGTTAGATCTCAGCGAAACTTGAACCCCTCCGCTCCTGGCGAGATGCTAACTACCCTTCCGATCAGTCTTGACAATGAGGTCCACCTATATCGCAGCAACACATTTTCTTCATCTACCACTAAGACATATGGCAGTCAGCGGGCCTCGTATTTGCGGTTCTGTGCTGAACTCAAAATTGCACCTGTGCCTTTGTCCCACATTAATTTGGGCCGTTATATTGCTTACCTCTCTCGCAGACTCACTTTTTCATCTGTCCGGCAATATCTAAATGTTGTCCGCCTTTTTCACTTGGAAGCTGGTCTACCAAACACCCTGCATGACAATTGGTATGCGACTTCCATTCTCAAAGGTGTCCGTAGAATGAAAGGGGACGCTACTAATCAAAAACTTCCCATTACATTTCAGTTATTACGGGGTGGGGTATTTTCAACAATTGAATCTTCAGCTCTCGTTAGACAGAACATTTTGGGTGGCCTGTCTAGTTGGTTTCTTCTCCTTTTTCCGTAAGTCTAATCTTCTTATTCCGTCTGTTGCGCAGTTTGACCCCACCCGTCATTTATGCACCGGGGACGAGGATTTCGCGTCAGATGGGGTAGTGCTTACGGTCCACTGGTCCAAGGTGATTCAATTTCGCCAGCGCACTTTGAATATCCCACTTCCCCTTATCCCGAACTCTCTATTTTGCCCGTCCACAATCTTGGTTCAGCTGGCTTTGGAGTGTCCGCTTGATGTCAAACCGACCCCTTTATTTTGATATAAAACAGGTGATAACGTAGTCCCTTTAACAGCCACTACTTTTACAGACAGGCTCCGCTCCTGTCCCCGTGGTTGTGGAGTGCCCCCAACCCAGTATTCCGGTCATAGCTTTCGTCGTGGTGGCGCTACATGTGCTCTTCAATGTGGCTTACCGGCGGATCTCATAAAAATACAAGGTGACTGGAATAGCAGTGCGTATGAGCGTTATCTGGAGCCTTCTCTACAATTGCGCCGTCTGGTGGCATCCACAATGGGTGTAGCAGCAGCTAATTCCTGATTGTCAGGCACAATTTCACCGTAATGATTGGCTGTCGACTTATAACCGTCGCCGTGTTAATTATCATGTACATGTATTTCTAAACTACTCTACTCACTATAGATTTTGGGAATTTGGAGGTATACTGGGAAATTGTTGATGCTATAAGACCAAATAATGAGCATGCATGTATTTTGGTTACTTTGAACATTGTGTTATGCCTTATCACATACTTCTCCCATCAATAATTTTCAAGTATATATAAGATTCATTTTCCCAAAACCTGAGTTGTGTTCATCTATTTTATTATCCTGATCCATACACATAAGTACATGGTAAATGGCAAACCAGCTAGACTGGGTTTGGATGTGTCGTGTTTATGAGCCTACACCTGGCCAGTGTGGTAATACACACATGGGTGAGGTAGGCTCATCTGTATTGTAGGGTAAGAAATTTAAACATATATTTACCCATGTATTGAGAGTAAAAAAGATCATTGGTGGCGGCCATTTTGAAAACCATGATGGTAGTCATAAAATAATTTTCTGAGTATCACCACCGATAGCCAGACACCGATAATGTGGGTGTAAGCTCTGAAATTTTGTTCATAACTAGCTTCGTTCTTGTGATATTGTCAAAAAATGTATCCCGGATGGCGGCCATCTTGGATTTTCCACTTTTCTGGCGAACTTTCACCCCGGACAGTTTGGGATACCAACCTATGTTATTTAGAAGGCTCAAAACATGTTATCTACATAGGTTTCATTTCTTTACTATTTTTGCCGACCTTTCCAAATTATCAGCCCAGTTTACTGGAGTACTATGGATGCTGCTTTGTTTTGCATACAACCCACACCTGAACACCCAAGGTCACTGGGGACTTATCTTCACTGTCTTTGTAAGGCAAAAGCGTTTAACTTTTTAATCTTTTCTCAATAATTTCTCTTTGCTTTCACGCCTCTGCTATATTTTTCATACACGCATTGCTCTAATGGTACCCTACCGCCCTATGACAAAGCCTGCTCCATTTTGGAATTAGAATTTTGCCTCGTTTTCTATCAAAGCGGTAAGTGGGAGCATCCGTGTTCGATGAACACATTTTCTAGTTTTTAATTTGCCTTCAGTTATTATATTTTGTTGTTAATTTACGTCAACTTTTTGAGTGTTACTGATTATGTGCCCTTTGCGATAGCAAGGGGGCATTTGCGTTTGTCTTGAGGTTCCGCCTGTCTCTCCGTGTACAGTTATTAAAAAAGTCGAAATGTTTGTAAGAGTTTCTCCAGTTAGAGTCCAGGGCTCCGTTTCACTAAACTTCATATGACTAAAAAGTGCAAATTTAGGATCGTCTGGAAATTGCAATTGATGTATTTACATTTATTGCTTCAATAATTGTTTAATGGAAAACATTGTTAATGTGAAATTTACGTACTATCATGATTTTACACTTACAAACATTTTAGTCGTACACAGTTTAGTGAAACGGCCCCCCAGTATGCCACAGGGACATATTCATGTTTTACAAACATAATGTCTAGTTTCTTGTGACCTTGGGCGCTGGTCTGTTGTTACAGATGCTAGGTCTGACACAAGTGAAGGAGGCATCGAAGAGGAACCAGACAGCAAAAATTCTGTGAGAAACAAGATTATTGTGTCGGATATCACGGAGCAGATGCATGACGAGTTTCTGAAGTTATTATTTGAGAGTCGTAGAGTACAGACGGTATCCGATGTTACTATGGTGTCTGTGGATGAGGAGAGTGCAACTGCCATTGTGGAATTTGAAAATCCAGAAGGTATTTATGCCATTATGGTGGGTAGCAAATGTGACATGGGATTTGTGACTAATGAAGTTCCTGATAATATAGCACACGCATTTAGCCTAATAAGGATCTATATTGCTTGTTAGAAGCATGACGGGTGTTACATTGATGGAATGGCGAACAGTGCAGATCCTGGTCAGCCTGTGCGGATGCACAGGCTGATCTGGATCAACACTGGTCTCAAACCTCATAAGCCCCATTTCTCGAATAACAGACACGTATAATACATACGTCACACACGGGCCATTTGAGACGAGCCATGTCATCTGCGATTTTTCATGATAAATATTTATTTGCTACCTACATGTGGGAGTTGTTAAATCTGAACGAATCCACTAAATATTTATATTTCTTAAATTCCGCTGCTATTGTGAACTTTGTTGTCGATTTTAGTCTTACAAACTTCTCATTTTTATTTGCCACTGGCCCAAATATCAAACGTTTTATTTCCCTCTGGCCCAAATATCACACATTTTATTTGCAGCTGGCCCAAATATCACATGTTTTATTTGCCGCTGGCCCAAGTGTCACATGTTTTATATGCCGCTGGTCTAAATATCGCACGCTTTAGCTGGCCCAAATATCACACGTTTTATAGGGCTCGGGTCCAAATATCACACATTTTATATTCCGTTGGCCCAAATATCACACCTTGTATATGCCGCTGGCTCAAATATCACACATTTTATATGCCGCTGGCCCAAATATCACACCTTTTATATGGCATTGGTCTAAATATCACACATTTTATATGCCGCTGGCCCAAATATCACACATTTTATATGCCTCTGGCCCAAATATGACACATTTTATATGCCATATGCCCAAATATCACACATTTTATATGCCGCTGGCCCAAATATCACAAAATATCACACTTTTTATATGCCGTATGCCCAAATATCACACATTTTATATGCCGCTGGCCCAAATATCACACATTTTATATTCCGCTGGCCCAAATATCACACCTTTTATATTGCACTGGTCTAAATATCGCACATTTTATAATCCGCTTACCCAAATATCACACATTTTATATGCCGCTGGTCTAAATATCGCGTTTTACCTGCCGCTAACATAAATAACACTATCATTATCAGTTGTTGAGCTTTGTATTGGCCGAATACGTACTGACTGATAACATATTGCCATATCAGGCATTGACCTGATATTAATATACGGGTTACAACAAATTGAAATCTGAGATTTCATTGGTCGAACGTCGTCACATGACGTTACCGAATGACTTCAGTGGAAAGACGTGACCGAAACAAGTCTGCGTTCTTTCTCAACATCACAATTGCTCATTCTGTAGCCTAACATGTTATCATTGCAAAGTATACTTATCTAGAAAAGTACATGTATACTTTGAGGGAGAATTTTCAATTTTATGATAAATTTATTCACCAGTAGCCTATTTCATCAATTTCTAGCAAAGTATACTTTGAGGGAGAAATTTTTAATTTTAGGATAAATTTATTATACTGAATTTATTACATTATCACAGCCATTTTGGCTGTCATAATGTAATAAATTCAGTATAATAATTCTGCATACTTTTAATCATCAAATATATGCAGTCGTTAGTTCTATTTGACATAATGTATTTTGGGGAAAATAAATGATTACTCCCTCAAAGTATGCTTTGCTAGATAAGTATGCTTAGCAATTTTGATAAAATCGCTGATAAATAGAATACCATGAATGTGTCTATAGAGCCTTGCCTGATAAACTTGATTTCAAAGGACTCAAACCTGGTATTCTCTATTTATCAAATTTTGCCCTTCATTGCAGCTGTGGACATCGTGCTACAGAAACCCATTGAGGCTCTTGGACGTAACCTGTCAGTCGCTGTGTATGTCCCACAACCTGAGCCTGTTGTTCCCATGACGATGGTCGAAGTGCACGGTTTGCCACGTAACACGTGGATGGAGTTAGTCCGCCTCTATTTCGAGAGTTCTCGGGTCGGAGGTGGAGACGTGACCGATGTCACAGTTGACGAGGAAGATGATGTTGTGTATGTGAACTTTGAGGAGGAAGAAGGTAATTTACCATATTCTCCCTAAAATTGGAACATGCACTATTTATCACAAAACTTCGCCCACACAGTGGTAACACAGTCCAACCTCCGGTAACGGCCACCTCCCCACAATGGTCACCTCAACAATGGTTTTGATTTCCCCCATTATATTTTGATGTCATTTGAACTCTCTCAAACAGTCACCTCTCTGCTCCGGCCAACGGCCACACAAACTTCAAATAATTAAATCATCAAAAAATCTCTTACCGGCCAGTAAAATTTGTCTCTGAAAGTTACAAATTCACAAACTGCCATGAGTCGATAACCGTTGAAAAGAAAATTAGGATCACCCTGGGCAGTTAAATCAAGCATACAAGGTCATGTGTTTTCACAGTTGTAATCCATAATTGTTGTGTAAACAAACTCGGTGTATTCAGAATTAACACCTGGTTGATGTACCGTATTCTGCCGATTATAAGTCGCATTTGTTTTACTCAGATTTGTATCCCAGAAAGCCCCTGCGTCTTATAAATACATTTAGATACATGAGCATTTTTTTCCACCCGAAATATTGACATAAACGACCAAAAATCAAAACAGTAAAATGCGTTCCTATATTTGTTGTTGTTAGTCTTTGGGGTAACATCCGGTATTGGAAATATGGATTCGTATTCTAAACAGTTCACGCCTTACTCGCGCCTTACTCGTTCCGGCCCTGTGTCACATTCGGTACACATTTTCTGTACCGAAGGCGAACAGTGTATACCAAGATCAGATCCGGTCGACATTTTCTCTGCCGAATCACAATCTGGCCTCTATCATTAGCCAGGTTTTTTGAAAAAAAATCCAGGCTATTGGATTGGCGAAAGCCGGGCGGGCGGCGGGCGGGCGGCGTCCACAATCAATGTTAAGTTTTTGTGTTTGAGTCCATTTCTTTGTTACTGTACCACCTAGGACCACCAAACTTTCACAGCTTCATAATCAAGGGGTGCCCACCACATATCACTATCCAACATGTTACTTTTTTTTTAACTTGACCCATTTTTTCCGTGCAGTCGACTTAGCCATTTTCAATGTTAAGTTTTCGCGTTTACAATGTTAAGTTTTCGTGTTTAAGTCCATTTCTTTGGTACTGTACCACCTAGGACCACCAAACTTTCACAGCTTCATAATCAAGGGGTGCCCGCCACATATCACTATGCAACATGTTACTTTTTTTTTAACTTGACCCATTTTTTCCGCGCAGTCGACTTAGCCATTTTCAATGTTAAGTTTTCGCGTTTACAATGTTAAGTTTTCGTGTTTAAGTCCATTTCTTTGGTACTGTACCACCTAGGACCACCAAACTTTCACAGCTTCATAATCAAGGGGTGCCGCCACATATCACTATGCAACATGTTACTTTTTTAGCCAGGTTTTTTGAAAAAAAATCCAGGCTATTGGATTGGCGAAAGCCGGGCGGGCGGGCGGCGGGCGGGCGGGCGGCGGGCGGCGGGCGGCGTCCACAATCAATGTTAAGTTTTCGTGTTTGAGTCCATTTCTTTGTTACTGTACCACCTAGGACCACCAAACTTTCACAGCTTCATAATCAAGGGGTGCCCACCACATATTACTATCCAACATGTTACTTTTTTTTTAACTTGACCCATTTTTTCCGCGTAGTCGACTTAGCCATTTTCAATGTTAAGTTTTCGCGTTTACAATGTTAAGTTTTCGTGTTTTAAGTCCATTTCTTTGGTACTGTACCACCTAGGACCACCAAACTTTCACAGCTTCATAACCAAGGTGTGCCTACCACATACAACTATCCAACATGTGACCATTTTTTTACCTTCACCATATTTCTACGTAATTGACTTAGCCATTTTCAACGTAAACTTTTTTAACGTAAACGTCTGGTTAGAGTTTTTTGGTTAAAACTTTTTTTGTTATACTATATCTCTGCAACTGCTTCGCCCATTACCTTGAAACTTCACATGGGTGTTTATCATCATCCATATTTTTTTTCATCTAACCCCCAACCGTGCGGCCCCTGTGCCCAATGTCAAGGTCAAATTACTTTGAATTTTTTTGTTAAAGTTTTTTCGTGTACTATATCTCTGCAACTGCTTCACCCAATACCTTGATACTTCACATGGGTGTTTATCATCATTGTCGCACCTGCTTGCGGAAAGCGCGATCCTGTGCCCAATGTCAAGGTCAAATTACTTTGAATTTTTTTGTTAAGGTTTTTTCGTGTACTATATCTCTGCAACTGCTTCACCCAATACCTTGATACTTCACATGGGTGTTTATCATCATTGTTGCACCTGCTTGCGGAAAGCGCGATCCTGTGCCCAATGTCAAGGTCAAAATACTTTGAATTTTTTTGTTAAAGTTTTTTCGTGTACTATATCTCTGCAACTGCTTCACCAAATACCTTGATACTTCACATGGGTGTTTATCATCATTGTCACACCTGCTTGCGGAAAGCGCGATCCTGTGCCCAATGTCAAGGTCAAATTACTTTGAATTTTTTTGTTAAAGTTTTTTCGTTGTACTATATCTCTGCAACTGCTTCACCCAATACCTTGATACTTCACATGGGTGTTTATCATCATTGTCGCACCTGCTTGCGGAAAGCGCGATCCTGTGCCCAATGTCAAGGTCAAATTACTTTGAATTTTTTTGTTAAAGTTTTTTCGTGTACTATATCTCTGCAACTGCTTCACCCAATACCTTGATACTTCACATGGGTGTTTATCATCATTGTCGCACCTGCTGCGGAAAGCGCGATCCTGTGCCCAATGTCAAGGTCAAATTACTTTGAATTTTTTTGTTAAATTTTTTTTTTTTTTTGTGTACTATATCTCTGCAACTACTTCACCCAATACCTTGATACTTCACATGGGTGCTTATCATCATTGTCGCACCTGCTTGCGGAAGGAAAGCGCGATCCTGTGCCCAATGTCAAGGTCAAATTACTTTGAATTTTTTTGTTAAAGTTTTTTCGTGTACTATATCTCTGCAACTGCTTCACCCAATACCTTGATACTTCACATGGGTGTTTATCATCATTGTCGCACCTGCTTGCGGAAAGCGCGATCCTGTGCCCAATGTCAGGTCAAATTACTTTGAATTTTTTTGTTAAAGTTTTTTCGTTGTACTATATCTCTGCAACTGCTTCACCCAATACCTCGATACTTCACATGGGTGTTTATCATCATTGTCGCACCTGCTTGCGGAAAGCGCGATCCTGTGCCCAATGTCAAGGTCAAATTACTTTGAATTTTTTTGTTTAAAGTTTTTTCGTTTACTATATCTCTGCAACTGCTTCACCCAATACCTTGATACTTCACATGGGTGTTTATCATCATTGTCACACCTGCTTGCGGAAAGCGCGATATCGTCAGCATTTTGGCATACGTCCGTCCGTTCGTCCGTGTGTCCGGTTAAAGTTTTTTGGTTAAAGTTTTTCCATCTACTATATCTATTTTGTTAGTGTCCATGCCTCGCCCCAAGGCGCGATATGCAGGCCACGGCCATCTAGTCTACAAAAGTGGGTATAATTATGTTATCCAAGTGTCTATGCTTGGAAAAAACCTGGCCTTCGTGGCTTTGCCTCGTTTCTTGTTTTTAACTTGACCCATTTTTTCCGCGCTGTCGACTTAGCCATTTTCAATGTTAAGTTTTCGCGTTTACAATGTTAAGTTTTCGTGTTTAAGTGCATTTCTTTGGTACTGTACCACCTAGGACCACCAAACTTTCACAGCTTCATAATCAAGGGGTGCCCATCACATATCACTATCCAACATGTTACTTTTTAGCCAGGTTTTTTGAAAAAAAATCCAGGCTATTGGATTGGCGAAAGCCGGGCGGCGGGCGGGCGGCGGCGGGCGGCGGCTGGCGGCGGGCGGCGGGCGGCGTCCACAATCAATGTTAAGTTTTCGTGTTTGAGTCCATTTCTTTGTTACTGTACCACCTAGGACCACCAAACTTTCACAGCTTCATAATCAAGGGGTGCCCACCACATATCACTATCCAACATGTTACTTTTTTTTTATCTTGACCCATTTTTCCGCGTAGTCGACTTAGCCATTTTTCAATGTTAATAAGTTTTCCCGTTTACAATGTTAAGTTTTCGTGTTTAAGTCCATTTCTTTGGTACTGTACCACCTAGGACCACCAAACTTTCACAGCTTCATAACCAAACTAAGGGGTGCCTACCACATACAACTATCCAACATGTGACCATTTTTTTACCTTCACCTATTATTTCTACGTAATTGACTTAGCCATTTTCAACGTTAACTTTTTAACGTACGTCTGGTTAAAGTTTTTTGGTTAAAACTTTTTCGTTATACTATATCTCTGCAACTGCTTCGCCCATTACCTTGAAACTTCACATGGGTGTTTATCATCGTCCATATTTTCATTCTAACCCCCAACCGTGCGGCCCCTGTGCCCAATGTCAAGGTCAAATTACTTTGAATTTTTTTGTTAAAGTTTTTTCGTGTACTATATCTCTGCAACTGCTTCACCCAATACCTTGATACTTCACATGGGTGTTTTATCATCATTGTCGCACCTGCTTGCGGAAAGCGCGATCTGTGCCCAATGTCAAGGTCAAATTACTTTGAATTTTTTTGTTAAAGTTTTTTCGTGTACTATATCTCTGCAACTGCTTCACCCAATACCTTAATACTTCACATGGGTGTTTATCATCATTGTCGCACCTGATTGCGGAAAGCGCGATCCTGTGCCCAATGTCAAGGTCAAATTACTTTGAATTTTTTTTGTTAAAGTTTTTTCGTGTACTATATCTCTGCAACTGCTTCACCCAATACCTTCATACTTCACATGGGTGTTTATCATCATTGTTGCACCTGCTTGCGGAAAGCGCGATCCTGTGCCCAATGTCAAGGTCAAATTACTTTGAATTGTTTTGTTAAAGTTTTTTTGTGTACTATATCTTTGCAACTGCTTCACCCAATACCTTGATACTTCACTGGGTGTTTATCATCATTGTCGCACCTGCTTGCGGAAAGCGCGATCCTGTGCCCAATGTCAAGGTCAAATTACTTTGAATTTTTTTTGTTAACGTTTTTTCGTTGTACTATATCTCTGCAACTGCTTCACCCAATACCTTGATACTTCACATGGGTGTTTATCATCATTGTCGCACCTGCTTGCAGAAAGCGCGATATCATCGGCATTTTGGCATACGTCCGTCCGTTCGTCCGTTGTGTGTCCGGTTAAAGTTTTTTGGTTAAAGTTTTTCCATCTACTATATCTATTTTTTTACTGTCCATGCCTCGCCCCATGGCGCGACAAGCAGGCCACGGCCATCTAGTCTACAAAAAGTGGGTATAATTATGTTATCCAAATGTCTATGCTTGGAAAAAAAAAACCTGGCCTTCGTGGCTTTGCCTCGTTTCTTGTTTTTAACTTCACCTATTTTTTCCGCGCAGTAAACTTACCCATTTTCAATGTTAAGTTTTCGCGTTTACAATGTTAAATTTTCGTGTTTAAGTCCATTTATTTGGTACTGTACCACCTAGGACCACCAAACTTTCACAGCTTCATATCCAACCAAGGGGTGCCTACCACATACAACTATCCAACATGTGACCATTTTTTTACCTTCACCTATTATTTCTACGTAATTAACTTACCCATTTTCAACGTTAACTTTTTAACGTACGTCTGGTTAAAGTATTTTGGTTAAAACTTTTTTGTTGTACTATATCTCTGCATCTGCTTTGCCCATTACCTTGAAACTTCACATGGGTGTTTATCATCATCCATATTTTCATTCTAACCCCAAACCGTGCGGCCCCTGTGCCCAATGTCAAGGTCAAATTACTTTGAATTTTTTTGTTAAAGTTTTTTTGTGTACTATATCTCTGCAACTGCTTCACCCATTACCTTGATACTTCACATGGGTGTTTATCATCATTGTCGCACCCGCTTGCGGAGCAAAGCACGATATCGTCGGCATTTTGGCATACGTCTGTCCTTTCATCCGTACGTCCGTGTCCGGTTAAAGTTTTTTCGTTAAAGTTTTTCCATCTACTATATCTATTTTTTTAGTGTCCATGCCTCGCAGGCGCGACATGCAGGCCACGGCCATCTAGTCTACAAAAAGTGGGTATAATTATGTTATCCAAGTGTCTATGCTTGGAAAAAACCTGGCCTTCGTGGCTTTGCCTCGTTTCTTGTTTTTACCTTGACCTATTATTTCTACGTAATTGACTTAGCCATTTTCAACTTTATCTTTTTAACGTACGTCTGGTTAAATTATTTTTTTTTAATTTTTTCGTTATACTATATCTCTGCAACTGCTTCACCCATTACCTTGAAACTTCACTTGGGTGTTTATCATCATCCATATTTTCATTCTACTCCCCAACCGTGCGGCCGCTGTGCCCAATGTCAAGGTGGGCGGGCGGGCGGGGGGCGGCGTCCTCAATCAATGTTAAGTTTTCGTGTTTGAGTCCATTTAGTTGTTACTGTACCACCTAGGACCACCAAACTTTCACAGCTTCATAATCAAGGGGTGCCCACCACATATCACTATCCAACATGTTACTTTTTTAGCCAGGTTTTTTGAAAAAAAATCCAGGCTATTGGATTGGCGAAAGCGGGCGGCGCGGGCGGGCTGCGGCGGGTGCGGGCGTGGGTGGCGTCCTCAATCAATGTTAAGTTTTCGTGTTTGAGTCCATTTCTTTGTTACTGTACCACCTAGGACCACCAAACTTTCACAGCTTCATAATCAAGGGGTGCCCACCACATATCACTATCCAACATGTTACTTTTTTAGCCATTTTTTTTGAAAAAAAATCCTGGCTATTGGATTGGCGAAAGCCGGGCGGGTGGGCAGGCGGCGAGCGGGCGGTGGGCGGGCGGCGGGCGGTGGGCGGGACGGCGGGCGGCGTCCACAATCAATGTTAAGTTTTCATGTTTGAGTCCATTTCTTTGTTACTGTACCACCTAGGATCACCAAACTTTCACAGCTTCATAATCAAGGGGTGCCCACCACATATCACTATCCAATATGTTACTTTTTTTTTAACTTCACCCATTTTTTCCGCGCAGTCGACTTAGCCATTTTCAATGTTAAGTTTTCGTGTTTACAATGTTAAGTTTTCGTGTTTAAGTCCATTTCTTTGGTACTGTACCACCTAGGACCACCAAACTTTCACAGCTTCATAACCAAGGGGTGCCTACCACATACAACTATCCAACATGTGACCAATTTTTTACCTTCACCTATTATTTCTACGTAATTGACTTAGCCATTTTCAACGTTAACTTTTTAACGTAGGTCTGGTTAAAGTTTTTTGGTTAAAACTTTTTCGTTATACTATATCTCTGCAACTGCTTCGCCCATTACCTTGAAATTTCACATGGGTGCTTATCATCATCCATATTTTCATTCTAACCCCCAACCATGCGGCCCCTGTGCCCAATGTCAAGGTCAAATTACTTTGAATTTTTTTGTTAACGTTTTTTTGTGTACTATATCTCTGCAACTGCTTCACCCATTACCTTGATACTTCACATGGGTGTTTATCATCATTGTCCCACCCGCTTGCGGAAAGCGCAATATCGTCGGCATACGTCCGTCCGTACGTCCGTGTGTCCGGTTAAAGTTTTTTCGTTAAAAGTTTTTCCATCAACTATATCTATTTTGTTAGTGTCCATGCCTCGCCCCAAGGCGCGACATGCAGGCCACGGCCATCTAGTCTACAAAAAGTGGGTATAATTATGTTATCCAAGTGTCTATGCTTGGAAAAAACCTGGCCTTCTTGGCTTTGCCTCGTTTCTTGTTTTTAACTTGACCCATTTTTTCCGCGCAATCGACCACCAAACTTTCACAGCTTCATAACCAAGGGGTGCCCACCACATACAACTATCCAACATGTGACCATTTTTTTTACCTTCACCTATTATTTCTACGTAATTGACTTTTTTGTTATACTATATCTCTGCAACTGCTTCACCCATTGCCTTGAAACCTCACATTGGTGTTTATCATCATCCATAATTTCATTCTACCCGCCAACCGTGCGGCCCCTGTGCCCAATGTCAAGGTCAAATTACTTTGAAATTTTTTGTTAATGTTTTTTCGTGTACTATATCTCTGCAACTGCTTCACCCATTACCTTGATACTTCAATTGGGTGTTTATCATCATTGTTTCGCCCGCTTGCGGAAAGCGCGATATCGTCGGCATTTTGGCATACGTCCGTCCGTCCGTCCGTACATCCGTCCGTGTGTCCGGTTAAAGTTTTTTGGTTAAAGTTTTTCCATCTGCTATATCTATTTTGTTAGTGTCCATGCCTCGCCCCAAGGCGCGACATGCAGGCCACAGCCATCTAGTCTACAACAAGTGGGTATAATTATGTTATCCAAGTGTCTATGCTTGGAAAAAACCTGGCCTTCGTGGCTTTGTCTCGTTTCTTGTTTGTTTTAAAGGTCACATTACAAACTATCACTTATTTTATTCAAAAGCGCTAAAAACAACAACGGCGACCCTAATAACCGATTTCCGGTTCGTTTGTATGTTTTGTAATATTGAGATTTCTAATATCGCACCTTATCTGACATCTATACAGAGCCATGCAATGAATTGGTCATCGCTTATCTCTCATGTTACTGCGACCTACTGGCTCCAGGTGGCGCTGTAAAAATAACCGCTATGACGTAGCAGTAGAACAGCTTACCTGATTGGTGGATGAAGGTTTCTTATATAATATTGTTTGGATTTACGGACATCATGTATTTGTTGCATAATTTCTTCGTTTTTGTCGTTTAATATATACTTTGATCGTTATTTTTTCTTTCGCCTAGTTATACTTGGATTATTTATACATTGGTTGCAATCATCGGCGACGACTATCTGTGCGGAAGTCGGTTGTAATTCAGTAAATTCACGGTCAAACAGACATTAGAGCCAGAAAATGTTATATTTCTATATTATTATTTTTACAAAATGCTAATCTCCGACATTGCAGATTGTTACTTCAGCATACTTGTGCTTTGACAATTTCGAGTTGAAATAATAAGTCACACGCATGTGTAGCTATGTTCAAACGGATGCCTCCGTAGGTTATTAATAGCAAACAACTTATCCGATGATTTGACCGTAGGCAAATAGGGAAGTGGATCTTGGGACAGGTGTATTCTGAATTCAATGAAGCCATACCTATTCTATGCTGATTGGTTAAATCCATTTTGCTTATCTGTCCTAGTCAGTGACAGACGTGTGAAGCTACGTTCAAAGTGATGTCAACAATAATGCGGCAGGTGTATATTGAATCCACACCTATGCCAAGCTGATTGGTTGAGTCCAATTT
>CM055272.1:71857469-71894974 GCA_029237695.1 Conchocele bisecta | reverse complement strand
GCAAATAATACCTATATAATTGTAATATTAATTATGTCTCTGGACCAATTTACATTGCTCGCTGTAGATGAAAAGAACTCCTAGCGTAGTTGTTTATGTCTCTCCATGGAAGAAACATATGATCTCTGGCTTGTACAAAAGCCAACAATAATCCAGTGGTGTTGCTGTTGTTACATCAAATCCGTCTGGGTTTTCCGTGAAGTCTTCTATTGCATATATAAATAACAATTATGTCATAATTTTTATTTTAATATCTCGACAGTAAGCACTAATTTATTTGTATAAGGTTCAGTGTCATATGAATGGATTGTGTACAAGCTATACATTTCTTTCCAGCAAATGGAACTAATAGTATTAAAGGTGCATGCCCACTCATAAGGCACAAGCTAGATGTTCTTTATAGGAATTAAATACGTGTATAATTGTGTCACTATTCCACCAGTTCTAAAAATTGCGAGTGCCCGCTATACAGATCTAATCATTTAGTAATATTTATTTTACTGATAGAGATGCACGGTGGTAACAGGCTATTTTCAAATGCAAATGAGACACAATATTTATTAATTATTTTTTTTGACAGATTATAAAGTATGATCATTGTACATCAAAAAATAAATCCAGAGAATAAATAGTAATGTCCTTTATCATTTTAAGGAAATACGAAATATTTATTTTCCAAAAAATGTCTCTGATGATGTCTGATATAAAGAACATTTTGTGTTGACCGAGTAGGCATGCACCTTTAATAACACTATGTAAATTCATTAAACTGTTGAAAACAGTATATTTTATTGCTATCCCCTATTATAATTGTATCCCCCGGACTCCGTCGGGGGATACTATGGATTTGACAGCGTGCCCCGTCCGCGTCCACCGCAGACACTTCTTGTCCGGAGCATAACTCGAACACCCTTTGGAATATTTTCATGAAACTTCACACATGCATAGACCACGACCCGAAGGTGTGTCGCGCACAAGAATGACAACTCTTGCATAGCTAATTTTTGAGTTATCTCCCTTTTTTGTTTCTCACACTGATTTCGTGTCCGGAGCATAACTCCACCACCCTTTGGAATATTTTCATGAAACTTCACACATGCATAGACCACGACCCGAAGGTGTGTCGCGCACAAGAATGACAACTTTTGCATAGCTAATTTTTGAGTTATCTCCCTTTTTTGTTTTGCACACTCTACAAACTGGACAATAATGCATGAAGACCCGTTTTCTCGTCTGCTCTGTACACCTTTTCTCGTGTGCTCTGTACACCTTACCTGTAGAGAGAACAATAGAGACAGGGAGAACCATGTGCTAGCATGGGCTTGCATGTGCAAATGTCCAGTGCTTGACCACTGCTAACCACAGGTAATTTATACAGGTAAATTACTACATTGGGTACTGTGTTGAAAATATTGTGGCATTATGTGGACCTGTGCAGATATATGTAGATAAATATAGGACTATTAAAAAAAATCTGGGCTCCAGTAGCAAGCATTATTATTTTTAAACTTTTTTTTTCCATTTTTTTTTTTTCATTTTTTTTTTTTCATTCATTCTTTTTTTTCCATTTTTTTATTTCATTTTTTTTTTCATTTTTTTTTTTTCATTTTTTTTTTTTTCATTTTTTTTTTTTCATTTTTTTTTTTCAAATTATTTTTGTCTAGTAGCATAAGGTCGTAAGTGCTATATACAGACTATTATCATATAATAAAACAATTATTGACTAGTGAGCCATAGAATATAATCTGATATTCTATGGCTCACTAGTCAATAATTGTATAATATATTCGGGCCAGTGAAAATTGCTTTCGGGCCCAGGCTCGAGGTCAAGGCGGGACAAGGCGAGGCATCTGATTCCGCGGAATTCTTGTTTACTTATCTCCCTTTGTTGTTTCGTGCTCTGATTTTGTATCCAGAGCATAACTCGAACACCCTTTGGAATATTTTTATGCCCCATCACGATAGTGGAGGGGGCATTTAGTGTTACCCTCGTCCGTCCGTCCGTCCGTCTGTCCGTCCGTCCGGGCCAACATCGGGGGTTTAGGAGTTAGGGTAAGGGTTAGTAACCTTTGATCTCCTTGATATTGTCGGTGCCTCATAAATTTAGGAGCTAACTCTTTGATATTTAGGAGCTAACCCTTTGATCTTTTATATAGCGGTGCCTCATAACTCCCAAATGTTTGAACGTCCGTCCGTCCGTCCGTCCATCCGTCCGCACACACGAATGGGTACTTGTTGTAAGCGTACGGGGATCTTATTGGGTAGGGTTAGGATAGTGTTGGGTACTCTTGTTGGGTATTTTTATACAGTAAAATCCCAACAAGTATTCATTCGTAGGAACGTGCGTCCCGTCCTCCCGTCCGTCCGTCACAAAACTTTAACACTCGGGTAAATGTCTCATAATTTCTTCATCCTTCGACCGATCTGCTTCATATTTCATATACACATTGCTCTGATGGTTCACTACCGCCCTGTGCCAAATCCTGCCCCCGGCAAGCCCAGGGTCAAGGTCACATACTTGGTGATTCAAAAACTTTAACGCTCGGGTTAATATCTTATAATTTCTGTTTTCTTTCACGGATCAGCTTCATATTTCATATACACATTGCTCTAATGGTCCTCTACCGCCCTGTGCCAAATCCACATTCGTTCTGCCCCCGCCAAGCCCAGGGTCAAGGTCACATACTTAGTGCTTCAAAAACTTTAACGCTCGGGTAAATATCTTATACTTTCTGTTTTCTTTCATGGATCATCTTCATATTTCATATACGCATTGCTCTATTGGTCCTCTACCGCCCTGTGCCAAATCCACATTCGTCCTGCCCCGCCAATCCCATGGTCAAGGTCACATACTTGGTGCTTCAAAAACTTTAACGCTCAGGTAAATATCTTATAATTTCTGTTTTCTTTCACGGATCAGCTTCATATTTCATATATGCATTGCTATAATGGTCCTCTACCGCCCTGTGCCAAATCCATGTCCCTCCGCCAAGCCCAGGTCCCACAAGGTCACATTCATACTTGGTGCTTCAAAAACTTTAACTCTTAGGTAAAAGAAAATTTTGACTTGGAATTTGGCCTCATTTATTATCAAAGCGATATGTGGGACATCCGTATTCTATGAACACATTTTCTAGTTTATTAAACTTCACACATGCATAGAAGACGACCCAAAGGTGTGTCACACGTAAGAATGACAACTGTTGCGTCATTAATTTCTTAGTTATCTCCCTTTGTTGTTTCGTGCACTGATTTCGTGTCTGGTGCATAACTCGAACACCCTTTGGAATATTTTCATGAAACTTCACACATGCATAGACCACAACCCTAAAGGTGTGTCACGCAAGAATGACAACTCTTGCATCACTAATATTTTAGTTATCTCCCTTTGTTTTTTCCGTCACTGATTTTGTCTCCGGAGCATAACTCGAACACCCTTTTTTCAAACTACTTGTGTAACTGGGGAGGGGGATACACATGCGCTTGTCGACAAGCGTCCATTTCTAGTTAATTTATATTAACCAATTAATATATTTAAAATGACCATTATTCTTTCAGCTTAAAACTCACTTTCGATCGTGAATCAATGTAATTTTTTTGTTCGAAACACCTTCTAAATTGAATATATTCTGTGTTTCTTGCCAGTTTGGATCGGTGTAGATGCTAAATATGCAAAACTATAACTTGGAAGTTGGATTTTCAAAAACACGTATACGCATATTCGTTTCAGCGAAATCAAGCGTGGTTCTATTCTTAGAAACAAAGTTACTCGATTTCCTTATTAGGAAAGTGTAGTAACCTTTGTGAATAAATTAATTATAGATGTCTGAAGTATCGAATGAAACAGTCCCGACAGGTGTCGCTAGCGTGTGAAAACTGTTACTCGTCATTATATTGAGGGCGGTCATTACGGAAACAAACAAAAGTTATCGATTCATGATTCGGATGCGTGTAGTTTATAAAACGCGATATTTGATTGGCTATTGGCATGCAGACCATGGGCGGCACGATTCACCCAAATCCTCCACAAATCCTCATTTTCCCCCCAAATCCTCCCCAAATCCTCATGTAATGAATAAGTTATCCAATTAATATGTCTCAAAACCTTTTAATATCGTTCTTAAGAAATTATTGAACCCGATTTGAATACGTTTTTATGGTAAAAAGAGTCTTATGTCGATGTTTTAATTTAACTTAGGCATTCTAGCAGCCAAGGGAGATCATCCAAAATAAATTGTGAGAAATGCAAGGGAGATAAATGTTGTTTGACCCATGTTGGTCAATTGAAACATGCAAATTATTTACCATTCCAAATGTGTATAATACTATTCATCTGTTTTTTTATATCAATCAGTCAATCAGTCAATCAATCAATCAATCAATCAATCAATCAATCAATCAATAAATCAATCAATCAATCAATCAACCAACCAATCAATCAATCAACCAACCTCCCTCGGCACATATATAGCTTTAAAATATGAACACGTCCGTAAATGTGAAGTGTCTATGCAGTACCTGTGGGGCCCGATATGCAGCAAGTTCTAGCCCATTTGTTTAGGTGGTGGTTGGGAGCCAGCGAAGGGTAATTTAACGATCGGCGTTCATCCTTACCGGAATGCCGACCTACATGGTTTGGCCCTCATGTACCGTTTTGGCTCCCTGGTAGTTGCATGTTCAACCCGGTACTGTATTATAATAAACCAAAATGTTTCAAATGTACATCCGCAGATTTTGATAAGTGTGTGCTGTGATCACCATTTCAAGTGTCTCGTCGATACGGTTCTGATCAGTTGAACGGTCATTGGAGGAGAAATAGGGAGATCATTTGTATAATTTACTATCAAAACTGTGACAAAGCCGGACGGACAGACAGTCACAAACAATAACCACTTTATTACGACCTTAGATGTTGATATATAATATGCCATTAAACAAACAAACATTTATATGGGGACATATATACAAGAAAGACAATTCTGAAAATTAAGACCATTTATATTGGCCACCCATGACATTTTCTGGCGAGCTTCGTTTTAATATCACGTTCTTAGCCAAACTCCTTGCATCAGCTTGGTACGTACCTGAAAATAGTATTATTCAATGATTAATAACAATTTAAGCTGGTATTTACATCACAAAGTGAGTAATAAAGAGGATTTGGGGAAGATTTGGGGATGATTTGCTGCATATCGGGCCCGTACTGCATAGACACTTGACATTTACGGACGTGCCGTGGTCATATTTTCAAGCTATATGTGCTGAATTTGATTTATTGATTGAGATAAAAAAAACAGATGAATAAACATTTGGAATGGTAAATAACTTGCATGTTTCAATTTACCAAAATGGGTCAAACAACATTTATCTCCCTTGCATTTATCTCATAATTTATTTTGGATGATCTCCCTTGGCTGCTAGAATGCCTAAGTTAAATTAAAACATCGAAATAAGACTCTTTTTACCATAAAAACGTTTTCAAATCAGGTTCAATAACTTCTTAAGAACGATATTAAAAGGTTTTGAGACATATTAATTGGATAACTTATTCATTACATGAGGATTTGGGGAGGATTTGGGGGAAAATGAGGATTTGGGGAGGATTTGGGTGAATCGTGCGCCCGCAGACCACTGACTGGGATTGCTACTCACCAATAGGGAAGCAGCTTACAACCATTTTCACCGACACATTTTTGTAAACATCGCGATGACTTTCACTTCATGTTCTATGCTAGTAAAGGCATATCAGCTGGGGTTTTTTACTCGCCATAAAGTAAACAATAAAAAGCGAGATTTTCGGCAATATTTTCTGTCGGAACATCGGAACAGCCCATTTTTGCTGTGCCAGTTTCGACACTAAATAAAAATAATATTGTTTCCGTTTTGCCAAAAAAATAGTTTGGGTCGCGGCGATTTTGCCGGGTCGGTCGCGGGAGGGGAAACATTTAATATTTTATTTACGCCTTATTTGTCGTTCTTGAACAGACATGGGATATCTCGAAAGAATCCCATTATTATGTAAACAAAAGCATGTTGACAACGACATGACAAAGTGGTATTATTATACATGACTGACGTTGTTTGACACTGCTCACAGCACATGCCGTTTGACCATGGCTGTAGACAATGCTCATTCCGGTGCTAAGCCAACACCTACATAATGCATGTGTCTCATGCCGTTACTAGAACGCGCCATTACGTCACCTGACCAGTTCACAATGGTCGCACTGACATTTTGTAATTGGTGCAGAGGATACGGCACCTGCATCACGCGATGTGTACTGCGGCCCGGGAATATGTTTAAATCAGCTGTTTGAATTGACCGGGTTATCAAAGTACCGAAAGTACTGCATATATGCGCAAATGACACAATATTTATGACGGAAACATTGGACCATGTCTAGTGGTGGGTAAATGATTGCCGTGGCAAGAGAGAACTGTTTCAGTCCCAAGGCCGTAGGCCGCGGGTTCAAACAGTTCCCGACGTTTACCCATGGCTGGAAATTGTCGAACCTTATGTTTATTGGCTCAGCTCTGCAACAGTTGACAAGCTTTGGAATTCCTACACGGTTCTTAGCCTTGCCTGATAAACTTCATATCAAAATACACTTTCCAGGCAGTGTTCATTCCAGAGTACATACCCTACATGTTTCAAACGTACCTTCTCACATCAAATAGTAACCCAGTTCTCCAGATAAGCTGCATATTTTCTTAAATACCCAATTAAAAATGCCAAAAACCAAATTGAAATCAGAAGTAGCGAATATCAAAAAGCAATGACAGTTTTGTGGTACCTTTACCATGCTGCAGAAAACAATAAACAGACCACAAATATAGCATATTTTTTCTTATTTTCCATGAAAACACATCTTGGTATTTTATTAGAATTGTCTCCAATGACAATTCTAATGAAATGCCAAGACATGCTTTCATTTCGAAGCACACTATTCAATAATTGCTGTCTTTTGATCTGCAAGCAGTAGTGTGATTTTAGTTTACCCAATTAAAATTTTGAAATAGCCAATTGCTTCAGAAATGATGGGAGTGACAATACTCAATTACTAATTTCTTATCAAGATCCCTGGTAACCCTGAGTCCCATATTACTGGTACTCGTTTTGCGTTGGCAATTGGTTTTTATGTCCTTTCTCTCCGCTGTTTTCAATCACTTTTAAATAAATGTTTATTGCATAAAATGAGCGCTCGCAGTGTATTAACAGAGTGTAATAAAAATAAAAATCATAATACACTAGTGTAATAAATATGCAAATGAGCCCCCTACAGAAAACATGTTAGGTAATCAATGCAGCTTCAAATTATGATGTTGTGCTCATGCAACACTTAGAATCTAACATTTTTGTTGATTTAATATGATATTTATTAAACTTGTTGACTGATTTCATAAGAAACTCGGCATAGCCTCGTTTCTTATTAAATCAGTAAACACGTTATAAATATTATATTAAATCATCACTCATGTAAGATCCTCTTCTTCTGCCACTTGAATACCAGTGACCGGCACATGATGATTGATTATTCGACTGTTTCATCAACTATCAGGTTTTTTATTGAGGTTTTCTCTAGATCTACACACATTGTTAACACGGCACTGATTTCTGCCTATTATGAAGCCGCCGTTTTCTGTGTAATAATACTGAGTGGCTGTTTTCAAATCGCGGTTTAGTTTCTCTCGGATGCGTTTTGTTTCATACACACAGCATACACTTTATCTAACAATCTCTAACACATGCTGAAAACCACATGCAAATATTCCATGTCTGTCACAAGGTTTTAATTTCTGCATAGTTTATGCAAATGAGCTGTGAAATCACAGTAAGTTCTTTTAAATAAAGCAAATTATGATATTTCAAATCTGAATAAAATCTATGTTTTTGTCGCCTCTTGTTCCGTCGTTGTCGTCCGCGTCGTCATCCGAAATGTTCAAAAGTTTGTACAAGCTTCGTCATCATGGTATAACTTTAATATTACGGTACTTGACGGATTGCTTCAATATTTGGACACTTGATACATGTGAGCATTTGGAACACATTCATGCCCCCATTACCGGTAACATGATCTTCACCTTTTTTACTTTCACATTTTTGCGGAACACATAGCCATTTTTTACGTCAAAATGTTTGTACAAGCTTCATCATCATGGTATAACTTTAATATTACTTGAAGGATTGCTTCATTATTTGGACCTCTACCACACTGTGACAAATTCTTGTTCGTGCCGCCCCCGCTAAGCCCAGAGTCAAGGTCACAAGCCCAGACACTTGGATTTTTTTTTTTTACATATTTAGGGTTACCTGGGCCCACCTGGGTATTCCGTAAGCCTCGTTTACTGACCAACCTAGTTATATCTGTATAGCGGGCACTCGTAATTTTTAGAACTGGTGGAATAGTGACACAATTATACACTTATTTAATTCCAATAAAGAACATTTTGTGTCTACTGAGTGGGGATGTATCTTTAACCATGTACTTCTCTGACTGGTTTGTGATGCATGCTTTATTACATGCTCATGATCGTGTTACGGTCAACTGCCTCAGCAGGCGTGACACCACTTCCATGGCGGAATTCTTGTACTTTGAAATGTGCAGTTTTGTATACATTATCAATGTATGAAATTAATATAAATAAAACTAAGTCTTTATGGGTCATCTATGACATCACAGTAAGTCCTGTATAAGCCAAGCTAATTTAAAATTAAAACCTACGTAACTTGTGACGGAGATGGAATATTTGCATGCAGTTTTCACCAGTCTTGTTAGATTGTCAAGGACTATAAAGCTCATATTAAATGCAACTGCATCCAAGAGGCCCTTTAACCCATGCTGCCCACATGCCCAAGGTCAAGGTCAAATGTCTTAGAAGTTTGCATTAAAGTTTTTGTAAACTTTGCGTTAAAAGTTTTTACGTATGTTATATCTCCTCAACCGCTTCACTCATTGACTTGAAACGTCATATGCATGTTTACCATCCTTCAAATATTCATTGTGCACAATACACATGCTGCCCACATGCCCAAGGTCAAGGTCAAATGTCTTAGAAGTTTACGTTAAAGCTTTTGTAAACTTTATGTCTTAGAAGTTTGCATTTAAGTTTTTGTAAACTTTGCGTTAAATTATATTACGTATGTTATATCTCCTCAACCGATTCACTCATTGACTTGGAACTGCATATGCATGTTTTCCAACCTCCAAATATTCATTGTGCGCAATACCTGGATACTTCAGCAACCCGACCGGTAGATCCATGGAATCGTTTACTGCAACTCCAATATAGTCTTCTTTTGAGACCATGGAAATTTAATCTTGTAAGTAACCAGTATCCTCTGATTTTCATAGGAGCCGAGTAAAAGGTGGTGAGGCCAAGATATTTTGCTGTGGTAAGATCACCTGGCAACAAATCAGGATATTGTACATTCAACTGCTGAATTTGGGCATTCTTCTCAGGTGTATACTCAGCTCTAATATTTTAATTTACAAGTCACTGAGCCATAACACACCATAACATCATGCATATAGTATCCATTCTATTCCTCGGCGGGCGCGACATGATGGCCGCGGCCATTCTAGTTTGCTAACTGCTGTTTATTTTCTATTTTCCATTTTTATCATCAAAAACATGCTTTGACAGCACTTTAGAATATTTTAAAACATGCTTTGACAGCACTTCAGAATCAGAAAAGATTCTGAAGTGCTGTCAACCCATGTTTTTATTGAGAAATAAGGCAAGATATAAAAGCAATAGCAGACGACAATTGTTGTGTGTAGCGGTCTAAGTGTTAATATCAACAGTCACTAGCCTACGCCACATTGCTCAACACCTCTGTTAGATTAATAGGCTGTTAAACCCTTAACTTCAGTGTTACGGATTTAACAGTCTGTTAAGGTAGCTGTACCCTTCTTGTGGCCGCATGTAGTCAATGTAATAAGATCCCTACTAATAAAACAATAGTGACTGACATAAATAAACCATATGAATGTGGTGATCATTAAGTCATTATGCAGCTACTGCTTAAATAAAAATGCACACACACCTGTAATATGCAAATAATAGACCAATTTTGATGTAGCACATGTATATATTTATGTCTCTACACAGGTGTGTAAAAATTATACATATGAAACACCAAAATGTGCTGATTATTTTCTAACTACAGCATATGGTGTCATTTCCTTGCCGGTAGCATCTGCATAAAGACTTATTGAACACATATATATGATTTATTGGTGTACGTAGCTAACGGTTTATAATACATTTATCCTTAAATTAAACATTTCTCCCTCAAAGTGTACTTAGCAAGATAAGTATACTTAGCAATTTTGGTGAAATCTGCTACTGGTGTTATCTATTTACAGTGCTGCCTGAGGTTCTACGTAGGTCTCACAAAGTGGACGGACAGACGCTGCTCGTGCAGCTGTATCTAGAGCAGCTCGGCCGACCTCACGGCGACGGCAGTGAGCCGACGCTGAAAATCCCAACCTCTATCACGGTCCACAATATCGAGCCGGACAAGATTATCTTCGTTTACAATTCCGACATTAACAAGGACGCTCTTGATAGGCAATTGAGTGACTGTTATGCCAAAATTATTTGGCCGGAGTATACGAAAGACCGTGGTAAATTTGTTATAGAATGTACTCTAACCGCGGATGTGCCTGATTGCAGAAAACGTGCTCATGATTGGGAGAACGAGGCGAAACAAAATCTTGATGACTTTTTTAAAAATGTTGTTGTTCATGAGCTACTAAAAGGTTTATCCGAGGGTTGGGACAGAGTGATGGAGGGGTTACTGAACTTGACAATAGCCAATCCGAAAGCTGTGGCTCTGTATGTGGATAAGAAAAAGGAAACAATTAAATTGATTGAAATGAAACAGCCTGCACAGTCTGTATCCAAGGATATAAACAGCATCATTCAGAATGTGTGCGACAGTGTGCTAAGTACACTTTGAGGGAGAAATTTTCAATTTAATGATTAATTTATTAATTTTTAGCCAGGTTTTTTTTTTTTTAAAAATCCAGGCTATTGGATTGGCGAAAGATGGGCGGGCGGGCGGGCGGGTGGGCGGCGGGCGGGCGGCGTCCACAATCAATGTTAAGTTTTTGTGTTTGAGTCCATTTCTTTGTTACTGTACCACCTAGGACCACCAAACTTTCACAGCTTCATAATCAAGGGGTGCCCACCACATATCACTATCCAACATGTTACCTTTTTTTTAACTTGACCCATTTTTTCCGCGCAGTCGACTTAGCCATTTTCAATGTTAAGTTTCTGTATCATACTTCCCTGTTATATGTTGCTAGCTATATAGCTTCTATTAGGGGCTTACCCATTCCGTAATACAATTTATTGACCCGCAACACTAAGCCCGCAACTTACACCTGTCTACCCATCCCATATCGACCCAGGGCGCAATGGCGCCGCACCAGGGAGACCTTCCTCCTTTGCTTTCGGAACGGACGGACGGCTGGCGTTGAAAGTAATCCTTTTTGGGTGCTCATTTTCGTTTGGTTCTGTTTTTATTTTTAAACACTCTATTCATGGTTATTGTCCGTAAGTAAGGCAATATCCTTTCTGTAATTAGAGTGGGTGGGGGCCTTATTAATTTCTATAAAGTTTTGCTAGTCGAAAAATAAAAATTTCATTTTGAAAGCATTTTCCGAGTTTATTTTTTTTTCTTAAGTGTGGGCCACAGGCTATTTTTCCTATTGTTCGGACGTTCCTATTGTCGACAAAGAAATATTTTTTTTTGTTTTTTTTTTTGTTTTTTTTTTTTTTTTTCCGACTTTGTCCTAGTTCGATATTTGAATAGGTTTTCCATACCAACGTTCACTAAAAAAAAATTTGGGTCTAAGGGAAAACCTAAACCCAGGTTCGTGGGTCAGCGGAAAATTTGGTGTTGGTCACAAAACGGGAACTTGTTTTGATTACTCATGAGATAATTTTGTTTCCGTTGTTTTGCTAAGACATAACGGTTTGCTCTAAATGAGAAACCCGGGCTTGTCTCAGGCCTTGGGGGCCTCTATGGAGGGGCCTGACCATATTAGGTACTTCATCAAGGGTCAGTATACAGGGTAAGTATCAATAAGTGAGATTCAGAAACTACAGGGGTTTTCTGAGTTCTGAGCCAAGTCCCGAGACCTGAATAGTGGCAGGGTGTTCTCTTATGACTGAGACCATCCAAACGTCGCTAGTTTCTGCTCTGGTGGTTCCCGTCTACCCACTGATATAAAGGACAACCCGAACGCCCAGTTCCTGGTGTTCGGCCAAGATTCAGAAACTAAAGAAAACTGGTTTCTGATTTCTGAGTCCTAACACCAAGTCCGAGTCCGAATAGTGGCAGGGTTTGACTCCTTATGACTGAGGCATCCAAAACGTCGCTAGTTCTGCTCCTGGGTGGTCCGCTACCCCACTGAGTAAGGACACCGGACAACCGGGAAACCAGCTCGGTGTTTCGGCAAGATTCAGTAAACCTAAAGAACTGTTTCGAGTCTAGCCAATGTCCCGAGTTCCGAATAGTGGCAGGGTAATCTTCTTAATTGACTGAGAACATCCAATCGTCGCTAGTTTACTGCTCCTGGGTGGTCCTGCTACCCACAGAGTTAAGGACAACACCGGACACCGGCCCACCGGACAACACCGGACACCGGAACACCAGGTCCCCGGTGTTCGGCAAAGATTCATAAACTAAAGACTGTTTCTGAGTCCCTAAAGCCAAGTCCGAGTCCGAATAAGTGGCCAGGGTATCTCTTATGGACAGAGACAATCCAACGTCGCTAGTTCTTGCTCTTTGGGTTGGTCCTCCGCTACCCACTGAGTAAGGACCATCCGGACACCGGTCACACCAGTTCTGCTCTGGGTTATACGCTAAACCAACTGAGTCAAGAATCACAGGACAAACCCAGTTCGGCTCTGGTTTATACGATAAACCACCTGAGCAACGGACCACACCGGTTCCTGCCTTCTGGGTTAATAACGCCTAAACCACTGTGAGCAACGAACCCGACCGGACCCTACTTGACTAGTTTATGCTCTGGGTTATTAGCTAACCACTTGAGCCACGAACACCGGACGGAACAGGACAGGTAGATTCAAGGGGATTAAGGCCTATGGATGGGGTAGTGTACACAGCCAAATCCAATTTTGGGCCAAGCCAATTGGGCGCCGCCTTTCGGGGAATGCAAGCGTAATTTCCTCCGGTCAACATGAAGTGTCAAATATAGTCCACAGAAAAACCGAGGCGACACTGGTCCTTGACCACGCCGTTTATTTTCCAGCGTGGAATATAATGTTCAAGGTTATGGATAATCAACAGTGTAGCGGTATTACTAGGACATTGGTCTGATGACGTCAGACATGGAGGGCTCACAGACAAGACTCGTACGATCAGGAACGGGAAGAAATCCAGGGTCTAGTACGTCAAGAGAAGCTAGGTATAGGTCAATCTTCCCAGTAGCCTCGACTACCAGGAACGCGGATTGGTAGATCCATGAAACACAAACGACGTTTTCTAGGTCGTGGGTCCTAAGGTACGATCATAGACGTCATCATAGGCATAGTGGGGAAAAGGGGGCCACCATCGTGAATGCATTCCTTCAGGCCACCCCGAATCTGTTTGTTTGGAACAGATGTTCGCCAAGAGGTGACTGCTGCTTGACGGCTGCCAGTAAGACAGAGTCGGGCAGTTAGCGAGAACTATCAGTGGGTCCTCTTTAACACCAAGCGGTTTTCGCTTTATAGAAGCGCAAACTCTCGTGGGCTGGAAAAAGGACATAAAGCAAGCATTCAATATCCCCTTCACCTACAAACCAACGAGGTGAGTGGTAAACGGGTTTCCGCTTTAAGCAAACCCAATAACAACCTATACAGCCCCAAGCCAAAAGGTTGGGCTCTCAGAGGGGCGCTACACGCCAATCAGAAGATTTGGCAATCTCCCGAGCTTCTACAGCGTCTCTTTGTTTATTTGTACAGGTCCAGAATTTCGTTACAGCTGCACACTTATTAAAGCGGCATATTCGCCCTACCGGCACAATAAGCCCGCCAAACCAATCGGCATGTCTCTTTAATTCTGCTCGATAATAAACCAGGTCAAAGTTCGGCTTCCGGCACCGGCAGGGAAATTCCCCCGGCAAACGAATACACAGTTTTAAAGTCTTATTTAATGTGCGTTATTAATAACGGCGCCGGTAACTCGCCGGCGTCGCTGGTACCAGCCGCAGAGACCCAGCTCTGTTTAATCCCGGCATTAACGGAAACCGAAATTAGCCGGGAACCAGTCCACAGACCATATTAATGTTGAGTCATAACCAATGATAACGGCGCCGGTAACCTCCCGGCAATCGCTGGTAACCTCACCCGGCGTGCGCTGGTACGCCAGCGCTGTTATTCCGGCATTACGTGACCGGAAACCGATAATTCGGAACCAGTCACTGACCATAATCTAAAGCAATTTCACAGCATGATTAACCCCGACCTGCTGTCATAAATCGCTGGCAATTAACGTGTAGGTACCCTGTCACCTGCTGTGATTAGCTACAATTGTGCAAACAACAATTAAGAAATGGAACAGTTTTAGCAACAACGAAATTTACAAGTGATTAAATCCAGCAAGGACCGATAGATTGTAAATAAAAAAATATCATAAAATCGTTGAACAATAAAAATTTAAAAATCTTATCCGTGTAGCATTGCCTCTGGGGCGAGTTCAGATAGAGACCGAATCGTCAATGTAAAATATTTAAAGGGTAAACCAACTCCTACATGTTTTTGCTTTGCAATTATAAATTTTAAAATTTTAGCATGTAAACTTAAAACAAACTGTTTATTTCAAATATGTTGTTTTCTTTTAATAAATGGCAACATGTTTTTGCAGAAAAATTAGGCTAACAATAAACGAAACAATTTCACAGATAAATCCGGTAATTCACCACTGCGCTGCTACAATTAACAACAGGGTTCGCCAGCAACCTTAGACTTTGTCAAATAACCAGATTAGGCTTTGAATGTTGTTTTATGTTTCCTTGATATAAATTCGTATATATTGCATTGCTTTATTCAATGTGGTGAACCAAAAAATAAGTATATACGACGCCGATAATGCTAATGTAAAACTGAACAGCAAATAGCGTCGATAACAATGCGTTGGTTACCAATTACCTGACATAACTCCCAATTAACCGGAAATTATCACGACAGTTCTTGATAGCGAGGAGAATAAAATCGCCGATTCTTTAATACCGCATAAATTCGTTATACAAAACGAGGCAATATTCGTTATAAACGGCAAGATTCATCTCCCTGACGAACTATTGTATAACGAATTTCTGACTGTTACCAACAGAACCAAGATCAATTTCTAGATAGAAGATGGCTCTGATTCGATACGTCGGACTAATTAGAGGTCAATAACGATTGGGCAAGTCCACCAGCGAACCACGCAAGGAAGGTTAAATCTTCATATACACCCGATATGCCATGCGTTCCAGAAACTGTATAAAGCTTTCAGTCGCATAAGGCATGGTATAAAACCAGATTTTGTGTCCTAAAACCCTTCCAGAAATAGCCATCGGGCGTTCACAAAACTAATAGAGGGTAATCTAGGCACAGTCCAGACCGTGGTTGTTTATTGCATACTTCAATACTTGGACGACTGGCTCCCTGCACGATCAATCCAGAAGACACGAACTGCTACTCAAGCGGCGTGTGTTCTTGGGATCCTTAATCACTGGGGTTGGGTTCTCAGGCCGAACATTAGAGAATGTCGGAAACTAGTACCGAAACAGGACATTTTGATGACGTAGGGATGAAGTTTTTCCTTTCCATGCTGGCCAAATGACAAGTTGGTTCTCCAGCATACTGGAACGTCTAGTTGTACCAACCGGTGGGCATATTCCCCATGTTTTCCCAAGCTTCTGTTCACAGCAATGCAAGGGGAACAAACTTCAATGCGAATAAACGCACGTTCTGATTCTTCACGACTGGAGGCTATCAATGAAGGGAATCAGAAAAGGACAAATTTTTCGCGGCTAGCTTACAGCAACTCATTGGCACAGAGGCAAAGACGCCGAATGGGAGGTCCTGTTTGTTAAATTGCTGTTAAGTAGAAGGCAAATTAATCCAGTCCAGATTCAGCTGTAGCGGCGAAATGGGCAGATTTTCTTAAGTCATTGTTCGATGAAAACGAAAATCGTCAGCGTCGATATTAGGACGGGATAACATGTAGGGCCATTTGGCCAACTGTTTCAAGTTTTCACTTCAGTACCGATATGTAATCATTAAAAAGGATTCAGACCCCACTGTTAATAGGGTCGCTGATTTCATTTCTTTCACTAGAGAAAGAAAACCAGTAGCTAGAATAGTTTAACTCCTAAGGGAATCCTAACAGTGGTTAGATGGGATTTCAACGAAATAAAATCAGTTATGAAGCCCATGGGACATAAGCTTCCCTCTTGGATTGATCAGAATCCCAAAGAATTGGTTTATCTCCTCGTTTCGCTTCGGCGAAAAAGGCGGGGCGGGAATTACGCAGGTCCTGTACAAGTGGGCGACCCAGAATCTGGCTTGGATAAATGATTCCGTTAACTATGGATGCGAAGCAGGGTTCCTTGCTGAGGCTTCGGGTCCCACCCCAGTTAAGGGCCATAACTTGACCCGTTTCGTGATCCGCCCAGGCATTGCCAAATCGAGTCGGATTTAATCTGTGACATTATATACTATTTACGTATTCTATAAAAATGTTACAATTTAATTGTCGTATTTTTAAACTTGGTAAAAAGCACAATGCTTTCGGTTTAATAACAAACAACAATGTCAACTAGATTAAAATTCAAAATTCATTCGCACATGATCCAGAATAATGAGTATCATCGTCGCCCAGGACACGAAACCTACCAAATTTTAAACCGAGACGGAAAACACTCTATGCCCTGAATGCCCTGGCCATCATTAGATCAAAGGTCAAACGATCAGATGAATAATTGTGGGCATTTCGCGTCGCAATCGGTTTAAATACATTCGGCTAGATGATGGTTTGGAATTTTCATCCAGAACAAAATGCACCAGGCTTGTCAGGATGGAAAAGGGCACTTTCATCCTGGAACGAGTTGAATGTTAAAATCCGCTGGATGGTCATCATGTGGTACTAGGTCTTCAGGCAGCTAGTGTAGCTGTTGGAGAACATGCCCCTTCTTATCCGGAGGCCAGTAGCTTTTCGGTATACCAGTATCTGTCTCAGGATAGTGGTTCCCTGTTTTTTAAAACCTGCACAGGTGGCCGAGGGCTTAAAGTCACTTGTGTTGAAGCAGAGACTACGGTTACTGCCAATTTCCAAGGGTAGGCCTAGACTGCCTATAGACCCACACTGTATGGAGCTCTGATTAGAGGAATTGATTTGGCACATGTGGATTTGACCCGAATAACTCGAAACACCCTTTTTTCAAACTAAAACTATTGGGGTTTTGTATATGGGGAGGGAGGGGGATCCACACATGCGCTTGTCCAGACAAAGCGTCCATTTTCTTAGTTTCTTTTTTCTGGTTTCTGTATCACCTTACCTTCCCGCCTTTGGAGAACAAATTCTAGGCAAACATATAAAACAGGGAAGTATGGAAACAGAAATCAGAATTAATTTTTTCCAATGGAACAATTAAAATTTTCAGTTTTTTTGTAGTACCTTTACCAGATTTATATGTAATTTAAACACCCCGCCTCCCACCAAACCCCGCAAGGTGAGAGATTTGTTTCGAATCAGCAAAAGAGGAAGTTCACGCGTTGGCCGCGCCATTAGCGTCGGTCGATATGGGATGGGGACAGGTGTAAGTGCGGGCTAGTTGCGGGTCAATTAAATTAGTTATTCGGAATGGGTACAGCCCCAATAGAATGCTATTAGTAAGCTAGCAACAATATAACAGTAAGTAACTCACCTAAACGAAACTAAAAAAATTTTACATTGAAAAATTACTGATTTTTCGCGGTTTAACAATGTTAAGTTTTTGTTGTTTTAAAGTCCATTTCTTTGGTACTGTACCCCACCTAGGACCACCCAAAGCTTATTCACAGCTTACATAACCAAGGGGTGCCTAACCACCAATACAACTATCCAACCATGTGACCATATATTATTTTTTTAAACCTTCACCTATTAAATTACTAACCGTCATTGACTTTTTTTGAACCATTTTTCAACGTTTAACATTTTTAACGTAAACGTCTGGTTAAAGTTTTTTTTGGTTAAATTTTTTTTTCGTTAATACTATATCACTCCTGCAACTTGCTTCCGCCCAATTAACCTTGAAACTTCACAATGGGAGTATTTATCATCATCCATATTTTCATTCTTCCTAACCCCCCAACCGTTGCGGCCCACCCTGTGCCCAATGTCCAAGGTCAAGGGAAAATTACTTTTGAATTTTTTTTGTTAAAGTTTTTTTGTGTAACTATAATCTCGGTCAACTGCTTCAACCGCCCATTACCTTGATACTTACACAAGGTGTTTATCATCATTGTCGCACCCGCTTGCTGGAAAGCGCGATATAGTCGCCGGCATTTTGGCAATAACGTCCGTCCCGAAACCCGTCCTCCGTTCCGTCCGTACCGTACGTCCGTGTGTCCCAGTTTACAGTTTTTTTGGTTAAAGCTTTTCTTTTTACATCTACAATATCTTATTTTTTTATCTACAGTTGCTGGATAACAATAGCTCACAAATGAGCTTTCGCATCCAGGTGAGCTATTGTTACCAGCAATGTGTCCGTGGCCGGAACGACCGTCGTCCGTGAACAATTTTCAAATAAACGTCTTCTCCTCCGGTCAAAACCATTGGGCCTATGGTCACCAAACCTTCATGATCATGGTGCTTATGGTAGGGGGATTACAAAATTTTACAAAATGACGTCATTACGTAATCCAAGATGGGACCAACCGTCTGAAAAAATAGCACAAATTACTTTAACAAAAAACTCGTTCTTCTCAAGAACCGCCAACGCCGGATTTCGACAAAACTTGGTAGGAATGCATCGATGTACCATTGCTCTTTCAAAGTTGTTAAAAAGAGGTGGATCCCCTGTGGGGTTTAAAAATGGGGCGTGGAGCCCGGGGGTCAAATGGGGTTCAACCAAATTTTGATTTTTGACTGAATATGGTCATTTCATATATCAATAAATTGAAGGTATCAAATGAGGCGATCACTTCGCTGGTGCATTGTTTTTTGTCGCAAATCAGGATTGTTATGGTTCATCCAAGAAATGGCCGCCGAAAGGTCAAAAAAGGTCCGTTCTTTTATTAGAGATTTCAAAATTCTTCCATCACAATGAACCGCTTTGGCCCATGGTAGCCAAACTTAAAAGTTAATGGTCCAAGTGGGTGAAGCCTTTTCAGATTTTGTTTAAAAAAAATTTAGAGGTTCATCGCCTAAATCCAAGATAGGCCCGCCGTTCTAAAAATAAAAAAAGCATAAATTCTTAAAAAAATCCTTCCTTCTCATGAACCGCCCTAAGCCGGATTTCCGACGAAACTTGGTAGGAATGAATCCGATGTACAATTGCTCTTTCCAAAAGTTAGTTAAAATGGTGACCCCCGGGGGTCCCAAAAAAATGGTCGTGGGTCCCGTGGGTTCAAATTGGGGTGCAAATTGGGGTCAAAATTTTATTTTGAGGACCAAGAATATGGTTCCATGTCATATATCAAATTGAAGGATAGTCAATGAGGCGATCACTCTGGTTGCATTTTTCTGTCGAAAATCGTAATTGTTATGTCATCCCAAGAATGGCCGCCCAAAAGGGTTACAAAAAAATGGTTCGTTTCTTTTATTAGAGAATTTCTTCAAAATTTCTTCTCCACGAATAACCCGCTTGGGCCCATGGTAGCCAAACTTACAAAAGTTATGGGTCCATGTTGTGAAGCCTTTTTCCAGATTTGTTAAAATGGAGGTCATCCGCTAATCCAAGGAATTGGCCCGCCGTCCTAAAAATTAGCATTAAAATTCTTAAAAAAATCTTTCTTCTCCAATGAAACCGCTTAGCCGGGATTTCGACGAAACATTGGAAGGAATGATCGAATCTACAATTGCTCTATTTTAAAGTTGTTAAAATTGGTGACACCCCAGGGTCAAAAATGGGCGTGGGCCCGAGAGGTCAAAATTGGGGTAGACAAATTTATAAATTTTATTTTTGAACTGAATATGGTCAATGGTCATATATAAAATTGAAGGTAATCGAATGAGGCCGATCACATCTGGAGCAATATTTGGTCTGAATCAGATGATTATGTCATCCATGATTGGGCCAGCAAACAAAAGGTCCCATTTATTCAAAAGATTTTTAAACGTCTGTTTTTCTCGGGAACCACATGGCCGATGCTGGGGTGAAAAGCATTTTCAGATTTTGTAAAATGAGAGTCATCGCTTAATCCCAAGAAATGACCCGCCATCTAAAAAGAAAAAGAGCAACGAATTTTTTTTAAAACACATGAACACAACAGTCAACATTCCTCCTCTGGAGGGTTCATGGTAGTCAGGTTGAGGCGAATTAAGGGCCATTCAAGGCCCACTTGTTTTAGTTTCCATGCCTCGCCCCAAAGCGACAGAGCAGGCCACAGGCATCTAGTCTTACAAAAAGAGGGTACTAATTAAGTTAAAAAAAAAAAAAAAAAAAAAAAAAAGGGGGGGGGGGGGGGGGGGGGGGGGGGGGGGGGGGGGGGGGGGTAAAAAATTCCCCAAGTGTCCTATGCTTGGAAAAAACCTGGCCTTCCGAGGCTTTGCCCTCGTTTCTTTGTTATTATACTGAATTTATTACATTTATCACTAGGCCATTTTTGGCTCTTGATAAATGTAATAAAAATTCAGTGTAATAAGTTCAGGCATAACTTTTAATTCAACAAATATATGCTCGTTAGTTTTTTCGATATGAAATAATGCATTTCGGGAAAAATAAATGATGGCTCCCATCAAAGAAATACTTAGCAAGATCAGTATGTTTTTAATCAATTTTGGTGAATAAATAGAGCTAACAGTTACTAAGCTTTGCAATTGGTAGGCAATAAAAACAAACTCACTGATAACAAATTGTCGTATTCAGTAATGGACTACATACATAAATAGCTAGGGTCGACAACGGATTCAAAATAAAATTACTTTTGGCCGACGTTTCAATAGTCCAAGCCGATGTTCACAGTGAACACTACCCTAATGTTTTTTTTCAATGAACACCATGTTCTATTTTTAGGCTCTGACAGCTCATCACATACCGTTTTTTCTTTTTTTTTTAATTATTAATTAATTAATTAATCTTATATTTTTAAGGGTAGGAATTGGTCTCCCGAGGACCTTCCAAACCCAAACCAAAACACATTTTATAACAATTTGCACTGATACTTTTAAATGGACGTTTAAAACATAAAGGATTGCTGACAGCCAAAACATCAAAACTACATTTGTCGCGCCACTTAGAAATGTCATATTTGGAAACATCGTCGCGTCTTCCCGACCGAAATGTCAAAAAAGTCTTTTGTAAAAACATTGTCTAATCAAAGGTGTAACTTTATTTTAATTATTACCTGACAGATTGCTTCAATTATTTGGACACATTGACACATGTGAGCATTTTAGAAACACATCTCATTCGCCGCCATTAACATGACCTTCAACCTTTTTTACTTTTTAACTTCACATATTGGTTGCGGAAACACTTTAGCCAATATCGCCCTAATAAGAACCCATAAAGGGTCTCATCTACGATAATCGGCACCCAAAATTGAGTTATACATGTTTTTTTTTAAGCACACCTGAGCGAAGCACATGAGAGCTAATTGTTACCCAAAGCAAAGTGTTCCGTACGTCCCTATTCCGTCCCGTCGTCAGTCGTCCCGTTGAACATTTTCAAACGTCTTCTACCTCGGCTCAACCATTGGGCCCCATAAAATGGTCCACCAAAACTTCAATTGGACATTGGTCCTTTAGGATAGGGGGATTACAAAATTAGTTAAAATGACGTCATTAACGTAATCCAAGATGGCCGCCGTCTAAAAATCAGCACAAATTACTTAAAAATTAAAAATCCTTCTTCTCAAGAAAACCGCCAAACCGATTTCGACAAAACTATTGGTAGGAAATGATCGATGTACATTGCTTCTTTTTCAAAGGTTGTTAAAATGGTGAACCCTCGGGGTACAAAAATGGGCGTGGCCTATGGGTGGGGTCAGAAATTGGGGGGGTCAATTTTGAAATTTTTATTTTTGATCCTGATAATATGGTCATTTTCATAATATCAAATTAGAAGGTATCAATGAAGGGCGATCACTCTGGTGTAAAACATTTTTTGTCGAAATCGGAATTGTTATGTCATCCCAAGATTTGCCGCCTGAAAGGTCAAAAGGTCGTTCTTATTTATTAGAGAGATATTTCAAAATTCTTCTTCACATGAACCAAGCATTGGTCCCCATGGTTAGCCAGAAAACTTAACAAAAAGTTATGGTCCCATGGGTGATGGCCTTTTCAGATTTGTTAAAATGGGGAGGTCATCGCTAATTCCAAGATGGCCCGCCGTCTAAAAATAGCATAAAAATTCCATTAAAAAAATCTTTCTTCTCAATGAAACCGCTAGCCCGATTTTCGAACGAAACATTGGTAGGAATGAATCGTATGTACATTGCACTTTCAAAGTTTGTTAAAATGGTTGACCCCTCCCCGGGTTGGACAAAAATGGGCGTGGCCCCGTGGGGTCAAATTGGGGTCAAAATTTTATTTTTGTTTTGACCAAACTTAAAACTTTTAAAATTTAAGGTCCATGGTGAAGCCCATTTTCAAGAATTTTGTTAAAAATAGAGACATTTCGCTAATCTAAGAAATGGCCGCCGTCTAAAAAATAGTATAAATGTTCATTAAAAAATCTTCATTCTGCATGAACTCCGCCTTGGCCCGGATTTCGACGAAAACTTGGTAGGAATGAATATCGATGTAACCATTGCTCTTTCAAAGTTGTTAAAAAATGGTGACCCCCGGGGTCCAAAAAATGGGCGTGGCCCGTGGGGTCAAATGGGGTCAAAATTTTAATTTTTTTGACCGCAATATGGTCATTGTCATATATCAAATTGAAGGTAATCCAATGAGGCGATCACACTGGTGCAATTTTCCTGTCGAAATCGGATTGTTTATGGGTCATCCAAGATGGCCGCCCGAAAGGTCAAAAGGTCGTTTATTTTATTAGAGATTTCAAAATTCTTCTTCACAATGAACCTGCTTAGGCCCATGGTAGCCAAAGCTATAAAAGTTATGGTCCAAGTGATGAAGCCTTTTTTTTCAGAATTTCGTTAAAAATGGAGGCTCATCGCTAATCTCCAAGATGGCCGCCGACTAAAAATAGCATAAAATTCTTAAAAAATCTTCTCGTGAACCGCTAGCCGGATTTCGAGACGAACCTTGGTAGGTAAATGATGGATGTACATTGCACTTTGAAAGTTTGTTTAAAATGGTGACCCCAGGGGTCCAAAAATGGGCGAGGCCCGTGGGAGGGGTCAAATTGGGGGGTCAAATAAATTTATTTTGAACCGAAAATATGGTCATGACATATTATCAAATTGAAGGTAATCAAAATGAGGCGAAATCACTCTGGTGCAATATTTGTCTGAATCAGATGATTATGTCCATCCAATGATGGCCAACCCAAAAGGTCCAATTATTCAAGATTTTTAACGTATTTTCTCATAAGAAACCACATGGCCTGTATGCTGGGTGAAGCATTTTTCCGAATTTTATTTAAAATGAGAGTCCATCGGCCTTAAATCCAAGAATGACCGCCAATCTAAAAATAGCAACAATTTTTTTAAAACAAAACACATGAACTCAATGTTCCACAACATTCACCTCATGGTGTTACATGGAGTCAGGTGAGTTGAATTAGGGCCATCATGGCCCTCTTGTTTTGAAACTGTTAATTAATCATAATCTAATGTTTCAAATTTATTAACCTAGACAATATTGCACTTTTTCCAAACGATCTAATAAGACCAGAAGTCATAATGTGGGCTTTTATCTGAAAATGTTTAGCTAGTTAGCCTACTACTGAGAGCACCATAAGGGCTCAACTAACCTACCATGCGAATTTGAGCCAAATAAGTGGCTAGGTTTTCAACATCAGACAATTAGTACTGTAGATGAGCCCCCATGGTAAATTGTGTTAATTAAAATGTTATTGGATTCAAGGTAATACACAGCATCACCAGTGCAACACAATTTACTTGCCAATGACTCGCTGGATTTAAAAATAGAACATACATATAATCTGGACAACAGGTAAACTGTGAAATGTGGACCTTTTTTAAATTGCTATAATTACCCGACAACATTGTTTGATCAATTTACAGCTCTCCTTGAAATGGAAACCATACTATTTTAATCCTAATACAGATTATTATATTAGCACACTATGTAGGAGTTTTTAGACAAAAGTATACTGCTATAATTGTGATAAAATCAGGGCACCAAAATTGACAAGAACAAAACATGAGCCCCTTATGGCCGTTCGTTCTTTTATTTCATCCCCACATGAAATAGAAAATAATTGCTAAATTAAATACCAGTTTAATGCATAGATTAACATGTTTTATATTATAAGTTGTAAATCCATTTCTTTTCTTCAAATAAAAACGAGTGTTTATTTAGCTGTATTTTTTCAGTTTTATTATTATACCCCCCGCCAACCGAGTTGGTTGGGGTGGGGGTTAATTACTGGTAGTCAGGTTGGTCCGTCCGTCCCGTACCCGTCCCACCCTTCCTGGGCACAACCATTAGGGTACTTATGGTGGCTAGCCCCACAGGGTTATGGGACATTAGTAAAGGAAAAGGTTGGTTACAATTTAGTAACCAACCTAAAAAATCCTTTTAATGTGGCCTAAAAATCGTTTTATGTGGTCTAATAATATTTAACATGTGATAAGCCACATAAAAAGTTATCCATTTTGTAAGAAGCGAACTTCCTGCGTGTGTCCCGTCCGTCCGTCCGTATGCGTCCGTCCGTCCCGTTCCATGCGTCCGCGGAAACTTAAACCATCATGGGAAATAAAAAATTGTTATAAAACTTCTTTATTCTTCCTTCATCTAAAATGCCTTGATAGTTTCATACGATGCCATATCCTGTAAGGCTCTAACCACCATGCTGTGCCCAAATCCACGACCGTCCGAACCCCCGCAAATCCCAAGGTCCAAATACTTTCAGTCCGTAAACATTAACATCAGAAGAAATATTGTTATCAACTTCTATTTCCTTCATCTAAAATGTTAATAATTACACACATTGCATTCCTGTAAAGGCTCTACTCTACCATGCTGGTGCCAAAGTCCAATCACGAACCGTCCCAACCCCCGCAGGAATCCCAAGGTTCAAGGTCCAAATACTTAAAATCTCATTTACAAAACTTTAAAACATCAGAGAAATAATTGTTACTAACTTCCTATTTCCTTCCATCTAAAATGCTTAATATTTCACACATTGCAATTCCAGTAATGGCTCTACTCACCACCAGCTGTGCCAAATCCACGACCGTCCAACCCCCGCTGAATCCCAAGGTCAAGGTCAAATAGTCTTAGTCTCTCTTTTACAAAACCTTAAACAATCAAAGAAGAAATATTTATAACTTTCTATATTTCTTTCATTGAAAAATTCCTTAATATTTTATATGCAGGACAAAACGAAGCCCCCTGATTCTCGTTGTCATAACATACATAAACCCGTTATACCTCTAATTTAAACGCCCCCCCCCAACCCCCCCCCCCCCCCCCGCCCCCCACCACCCCCCCCCCCCCCCCCCCCCCCCCCCCCCCCCTCCTAATAAACACCCCCCTCCCCCCAAACCCCCAAAAAAATAAAAAAAATATTTACCAAATGACCGCCAATTTCAAACACAAATAATCCGTGGCTCTCTCTCTCTCTCTCCAGGGGGCGTTAATTCGAGGTTATACGGTAGTTCTCTTTACAAAAAAAAAAAACTTAACAATCAGAAGAAATCGTTATTTAAAATTTCTATTTCCTTGCTCGGATCAGCTTCACATTACACACACTCATTGCTCCAATGGACCTCTACCAACTGTGTGACAAAATTCACGTTCATGCCCAGCTCGTGCTAATCCCAAGTCAAGGTCACAAGCCCACACACTTGGAAACTTTTTACATATTTTAGGGTGACCTGGGCCCACGCGGGGGGGTAATTCCGTAAGCCTTGCTTACTGACCAATCTAGTTATAATCCTGATAACTAAAGATGAGCCCTTTTCTAGAAGTAAATTTGGGCTGTGTCAGCTTGTTTGATTAATGTTGGTAAACATATTTCTTTGCTGGACATGTAATATATCGCAATATAAATGTATTATTTGTATGCAAAACAAGGGCCCCTGGCTGGGAAAATGTACCTTACTACTCATGTGCGACCAGTATAGTCCCCAGATCAGCCTGTGCACTGCGCTATTACGCAATTCAGTCAATCCACCAGCGTTTATGTTCAGGACTAGACAAGGTTTTTATTTTTTTTACCGATATGTTGATTTAGTTGGAGTACAATTTATTGATCCTGGCCTTCAAAACCAACATTATTGTGACTGATCCCAATGAATGCTGCCAGGATACGTACCGGTAGTATTGGTATGTTGGCATAGCAAACAACGTAGCTCCTGCTCATGCATGGATGTGTAAGGTATCCTGTGTATTTGGCTCTGAGAGGATATGAACACTATGATGCTTGTGCAATCAAACCGCGCGGTTCAAGTATAATACAGTAGCGCTTTTCTGCAGGTCAACTATGCGTACTATACCAATACTATATGTATACTATACCAATACGATATGTTTTCTATACGATATGCATATAATATAAACGTACGGTATGTTTGTACCGTACATACCAACCAATATCGTATAGATATACCATTCAAATCGTACGTTTATACGATTTATATACATGTGTATACTTCTGGTACGTTTGTATCGTACAAACATACCAGATTATGGTATATTCATACCATATCCGTACGGATATATCGTATATACGAACGGATATCGTATGTTTGTATAATATTCGTATAGTACGTTTGTACTATACGATGATACGGTACAAACATACGAATATTATATGAGCATACGATAAGCTCATTAAATATACCAATACTATACGATTACAATATGTACACGATATTAGTGCATACAAATAGGTAAGGAGCAGAAAAGCGCTACTGTACATGCACCAGTAGCAGTTTCGAGTGCAACTGTTGGTGACACAAATGCACACATGAATACTGTCTCGGAAACTCCATCGAAGACGGGGAACACATATGATTTTCCTACCACCAGTCACGCCAAGAAGACGGGCAGAATACAAATCACATGAGAACAAAAAAAAACGAACAAGAAAAAGAGCAGTTAATAAAACTGCCTGGAAGAAGAACATGCGCAAACAGAAACGGAATACAGGGCAAAGTTATTTCTCACCAACATCGAAACGAATAGTTGGCGAATAAACCTAGCAGTTTCACAATTGCATTAAATGCCGGTACAAATGTTCTGAACAAATTCTACCAGAAACACGCGAAGACATATTTAGACATTACTATGATGCTGAAATGACACTTGAGAGAAAACGCGACTTTATTTGTCAATATATTGAGGTGAACCCGACAGATAAACGAAATAGGAAAACGTACAAGCAAAATGCCAGGTCCTATTTCATATCGACAATAGGAGTAAGTGACCAATTAATTTGGTGTACTCTTGCTAAAAAAACAGCATGGGACATTTAAAGGACATGGTAACCGTGGCAAACATAGACCAGGAAATAGAACTTCAAATGAAAACATAGAATATGTGAAAAAGCATATTGAATCGTTCCCCCGTTATCGAATCTCATTATAAACGCCGGGAAACCCATAGGCATTTTATTGGACAAGATCTTAGTGAACAAGATGTATGATCTGTACAAAGAGAAATGTCATGAAGAAATGAAAAGACCTGTGTCATCATCTGTATATCAACATATATTTTGCTTAGAATTCAATCTTTCTTTTTACAGGCCAGGTGGTACTTTACACACCATGTACAAACGTTAGTAAAGTATTTTATAAGCGAAAATTGAACTGTTACAATATGTCTGTTCTTTCGCTGGCAGACAGAAAGGGGACATGCTATTTATGGGACGAGACACAATGACAACGAGGATCATCTGAAATTGGAACTTGTTTGATAACATAACTTGAGCCGACAGTGAAACATGTTATTCTTTTTCCGACTGCTTTTCAGGACAAACTCGCAACCAGTACTTAGCAGCAGGTCTTTACAATACCGTTATAAATCACCCAATGCTGGAAACAATTGAACAAACGTTTCTGGAATACGGACACACTCAGATGGAATGTGATTCCATGCATTCCGCCATAGAACATGCTTAGAAAGCGACACAAGTGATACATGGAAAAACGAATGGGGTCACGACATATTTCTTTCAGGAAACAGCTCAAATAGCAAAGGTATCGGTATATTACTAAATTTGAATTGCTCGTATGAAATTTTAGAACATAAAGATCTAATTTCAGGACGATTACAACGACTAAAATTAAAGGTATTTGATTCAAATATAGTATTAACTAATATATATGGACCAAATACAGAAGATCTAAACTTCTTCACAACAGTAGAACAATCGATTTTGGAAAATGACAGTGAAACTGTAATTTTAGGTGGAGATTTCAATACTGTCATTGATTTTATATTGATAAGCTCAATGGTAGAACTGATACACATAAAAGAAGTTCAAACAAGTTAAATGACATTATACTCGAAAACGATTTGCATGACATATACAGACTTCGACATCCAAATACAAAACGCTTTACTTGGCATTCAAATCATAGACCACCTATATTCTGTAGATTAGATTATTTTCTAATATCAGCCAGTTTATTAAATGCAGCAACGAAAAGTGATATAGTACCAGGTTATTTATCAGACCATTCAGTAGTAACACTAAACTTGAATCTATCGGACACAGTTCGAGGACCAGGTTACTTTAAACTGAACACTAACATATTATTACAAAAGGAATACAAAGAGACTGTTAAAAATTCAATCCAGGAAACAGTAGAAAATAATATAGGTTGTAATCCGAATACAATGTGGGAACTGATAAAAGGCAATGTTAGAAATGTATCTATAAAGTATTCAAGTAAAGCAAAGAAACTGGAAAGAGAAAAAGAAAAAGAAATGGAACAAAAAAATTGGGCAACTAGAAAAAGATTTAATAAACAACATACATGATCAAACTATATTAGATGAACTTAATATCGAACGAAATAAACTTAGCGAAATATTTAATGAAAAAACAAAAGGCAATATTTTAAGATCGAAAGCTGAATGGGTGGAAGGTACTGAAAAGAATACAAAATATTTTTCTAACTTAGAAAAAAAAAGATCAGAAGAAAAATCAATTAAGCAAATAAACATAAATGGCAATCTAGAAAACAACCAAAGGGATATTCTTGATCATGCAAAACATTATTATGCACACATCTATAGTAGAAATAATAATATAGAAACAGAAAATAACCACTTTTTCGACGAAAAACGATAAAAAACTAAATGATGATGAAAAACAGACATGTGAAGGTATAATAAATGAAAATGAATGCCAATCGGCAATAAGAGATATGAAGAATATGAAAAGTCCAGGATCAGATGGAATTACAGCTGAGTTTTATAAATTATATTGGAACGATATCAAGGAACATTATATCAAATCGATTAACTATTCATATCAAATCGGATCTTTAACAGAGTTACAAAAAAACAAGGAATTATTACACTATTACCGAAAAAAGATAAAGATACACTTTCACTGGACAATTGGAGGACCGATATCACTTTTGAATGTAGATTATAAAATTGCAACCAAAGTAGTGAGCAATAGAATTAAAAAAGTACTTGATTCCATAATTAATGTTAATCAAACTGGATTCGTAAAGGGCCGTTACATAGGAGAAAATGTTCGTACACTCATGGAAATAATAGAAGAAACCAATGATACCAATATACCTGGTCTAGTTTTCTTTGCTGATTTTCAAAAGCCTTTGACAGCTTAGATCATAAATTCATAATCACGTGCCTAAAAAAATTAAACTTTGGAGAATCTCTCATACAATGGATAGAACTATTTTATAAAGACGCAAAAAGTTGTATTTCAAATAATGGATATCTATCAGATTTCTTTAATGTGAAGAAAGGTGTAAGACAAGGCTGTCCATTGTCAGCTTATATTTTCATTATGCATAGAAATATTATCAAGACAAATAAATAACAACAACAACATAAAAGGTCTAATACTAGGTGGAAATGAAATAAAACAAACCCTGTTTGCTGACGATGCAAGTTTTTACTCTAGATGGTTCAGAACGTTCATTTAATGAACTTATAAAAACGTTAGATACTTTTGCGAAAATATCTGGTCTCAAATTAAATAAATCAAAATGTACGGCCTTAAGGATAGGAAGGTTAAAAAACGACCCAAGCAAATGGTGTAACAGTAATACATACACTTGGTCAAATGAACGTGCCTCAACATTAGGAATAATATTCACAAACAACAAAACTAAAATTCATGAATTAAATTTATCCCCTAAAATTAAGTCATTCCAACATTGTCTAAATAATTGGACAAAACGGAACTTAACATTAATTGGAAAAATAACTGTGTTGAAGACTTTTGCGTTACCAAAACTGATATACCCATTAACTGTGCTCGAAAATCCGGAAGACCGGACAATCGAACAAATAAATTCTATAATGTATACATTTCTTTGGGATGGTAAACCAGATAAAATATCACGAAATACTATAATTCAAAAGTATGAAAACTACGGTCTCAAAATGGTAAATATTCATGCATTCATAAATTCCCTAAAATGTTCATGGATCAAACGTCTAAAAGGTACACAAAACCACTTGAAAACGCATACAATAAAGAACTAAATAAATATGGAGGAGATATATTGTTTAAAAGTAATCTTGATCATAACGATGCCAAGAAAATAAAATTAAAAAATATACATTCTTGAAACAAATATTAATTTCATGGTGTAAAATAAAGTATAACAATAAAAATACTAATATATCGCACGAAAATTATATGGCATAACAGCAATATCAAAAACGAAAGCAAAAATACATTTTTCTACACAGAATGGCATAATAAAGGTATTATGTATGTGAAGCATATATATGACCATAGGATAAAAGAATTCTATAACTTTGATACTCTAAAGAAATATACAACATAAACAATGGAGACTTCTTAAAATATTATATCCTGCTAGGCAATATTAAAGCAGAATGGAAACAGACAATGATATTAGAACAAATAGATAATGACATTCCAAAGTATTTAATATCTACTATATTATCATCAAATCATGTGAATAAAATATTATACAACAAGGAAATTTACAATATGAGGTTGCCACAACAAAAACATATACTGAAATGGGAAAACGATTAAACAATCAAAACATCGAATGGAATTATATTTTCTCATTGCCATACAAAAATACAATAAGTACAAAACTTAGAGCTTTTCAATACAAATATCTAATGCGAATAATTCCGAATAACTCATTTCTGTTCAAATGCAAAATAAAGCCATCAAATCTATGTGATTTTTGTCACATGGCCGTAGATTCAAACAAACACATGTTTTGGGAATGTACTAACATACAACCGTTTTGGTCAGACGTAAACGAACTATTACATACAAGTAGATTAGACTTCACTATGCACTTAACTTATGAATGTATATCATTCTGTAACGCAAAAGTTCCATGTAAAAATAAAACAATACTTATTAGCTTTATCATTCTACTTGCAAAATATTTCATTTTTAAATGCAAGTATGAGTCAACACATCCAACAATAGAACACTTTAATGCTTATCTTAAACAGACTATTAACATCGAAAAAACAATTGCCAGTATGAAAGACAAAATTGACAAGTTTCACTCGAAATGGAATGACTTTATACAGTAAAGCAGACATTAAAATAAATCGACCACTCCTATAAACCCATCCTTAGGTTAAAGTATTCCCCACCCCCCATTTTACAATAACACCTTTGTTATTACTTCTTTTAGGAAAACATGTATTTTTTAACCTGGTAAAACCACCCTCATTTCATATACCCATATCGACCTATACAACTCCAATAAAAAAAATGAAAAACTCTCGGTTGCAGGTATATCGCTAGTAATAGATACATTTATTTAATTCTCTGATGGATAAAAAAAAAACTTGTCAAAATAGTTTTTACATGTTATTTTTTAAATTGCATGTACAAATACTTTCGACAATGCTAGTTTATGTATATATGTATGTATGTATTTATGTATGGATGTATACATGTAACCTAGATGAATAAAAAAATAAAATGAAAAAATGAAAAAAAAAAAAAAAGAAAGCGACATCTATCTTTATACCACATCAGGGGGATACGGTTGTACACATGGCTAGAAGAAACAAACCGTACGTTGTAATTCCTATGCGGTATGATAACTTCCTTGACTTGGAAAATCACAAGAAAACTGTATCAAGGCTTTAACGTAGACGACAATGGAAACAGAGTCAACTGGCTGAAGATCTAGGTGTTGCGTGTCAGCACCAGACTCTGTACTCGTCAAGGAAAGCTTTGCTGACCAAAACTTTCGAGTGATAAAGTTTGCGAAGTCCACAAGGGGTCGTCCACAAACTGCCGTCATAGCACCTATAAGACAGAAGTACTTCCAAAGCTTCCAATTTCCGTTGCTAAAAAGAAGGACTTACTATCATGACTATCGCTCTGTGACAGTCTGGTAATCCCACCAGTAGTATATAAGAGTCACAATGATACCACCACCCTCTGAAAGGCACCGGCTAACGCGCGGTGCCCCCCACCGCATGGTGGTATCATTTGTGACTCTTATATACTACTTGGATTTCCCCCCACTGTTCGGCGGGTATGTATGAGAAGAATGGAGCATATTTTTCATCAACCGCGAGACCATATATTTATGACATGAGAAGATACACCCTATTAGAGATAAGAATCCCTATGTTATACTCAGTATATATATATATTACATAATGGTTCTAGTTAAATGTGCGTGGTTGAAGACAGGTAGTCACGAGAGGTGTCATCGCACCGGTATTTACGAATATTGCAAACATCACCGTGCATGGATGCGAAGAGGTTCCGTTTCGCCTCGCCCATGTCGGCATTGTGGGTAGGGACCAAAGTCGAGTCATTGCTATGTCCACCATGCGGTGGCACTCAGGCTACTCATCGAATGGTTAACAAGGGATTACGTGCTCGCAAGTATTATCGTTTAGTAATAATTCAAATCGGAAAGTCAGTTAGAAAGATAGAATCAATCTGATGTGTAGTTTTTGATAAGTCACGGTGTTTCTACAGCATTAAAACACTGTAAAAAAAACATTATCAAACTAATTTTATAAAATTGGAAATTGAACAGAAAAAAACAACTACCAATATTATTAGAGAAAATAGAGAAAATGGATAATACAATACAATTGGAATTGAAAGTTTTTAATGCCTGTGTTGAAGAAGTTTACGAAGAATACGGGTGTTATAGTCCTATATATAAATTCTATAAAATGAAAACACTAGGCGATATCGAATACATGAAATATCAGCGTAATTTATTACGCTCCGATAAAAACGTTGCATTTACAATATTATACCGACAATTATGCGAACTATACAAGAGGCAAATACAAACATTAAGACGGATAGTGCGTATCGGATATGAAACTAAGGTGTATTATATAAAATTGTTAAAACCCAACGATTCGTTTTATTTACGAATATACATTTCTACGATATCGCTTATAAAGATATTGAAAAATTATTATTGAACAGAAAAAAAAACTACTAATTAATTTATGTAGTGTATTTATCCTTATCGATGGTATGTAAACTGGCTATCTGGAACATATTTTTCATCAACCTCGAGCGGTCGGATAGGAACGCCGTTGTCATGCAGTTGTTTACCATAGCGATCTCATTTGTAGGGATAGAAATAAATAAATAATTTTTTTAGCTCCAACTGCGGCGCGAACTCACGACCCACGCCTCTATAGAGTGTCGCCTTAAACCCACACGACCACGAAGGCCGTTATGATAAACATTACCTAGTGTTGTACAATTATCGATTTACACAGACGGTGTGTACACAGGTTATTTATAAACACTTAGAGAGTTTCACGAATTTGCTGGCGCGCGTTCGAGCCTCGGCCAGACACGAATTTTTTTTTAAATTATTTTTATTAAATAATTAATTTAAAGAAAATTATAAAATTAATTATTTAATAAAAATATTAATTTTCTCCGACTTTATCTCCAAGTTTTACCCTAAATTTATCCCAATCAGTACACTCAAGCTTGGGCATGGTGGCGCGTGCTTTGATTCTAATATCATTTTTTAATTTTTCATATCTCCCCATTTCTTCCACCACGGATTCAAACTCTAAATTTGATATTTTCTTATCGGCCAACGCTTTGGATACTATAACGTCGATGGTATTTTTCTTAGACCTGGCGAGAACGGATATTCTATCATGTTTTCTACATTTTTTCTCGAGTTTTCCACCCGATGCCCTAATTACCATACAAAGTATTCCAGATAAAACGGTAATTCCACTCGAAACCCCTGCAAGTGGAACCGTTACAATTGTAGATAGTGTTGCAGCAGTACCCGCACCACTCATTACAGATAAACTTGCCAGAACCGTACTAGATGCTTCAGCTATATTCGCCGCGTGCTTATATTTTTTAGCGTGTCTTTTTCTATTTCTATATTCTCTAACTAAAATATCCTGCATAGCGACGATATTATTCAACCTAAAATCTGAACTTCTTTCGTTAATTGGATACAGTGTTGATGGAGTGGTATTGACAATTGGAAGCGGTGATTCGTTCATGATTTTCAATATATTAGTATTTACAAATTAAGTTCAATTAACAATGAGACAATGGTGTAAGAACTCGCTGGGTCAGCGATTTTCGTAACAAAGTTAATAACACTACCTTCGGAAAGTCTAATTAGATCATCACCGGCGAACAAAACCACCGACGAACTATCTCCAGCGAATTTATTGACTCCAACCCCCCGTTCTTCCCCATCTACTACAAGATTTATCGTGACCGCGCCCACAGGTTTACCATTAGCATTAACCGAGCAGACCGCCATTCGGAGAAGTGTACCTGGAGCTGTCATGGCGTATCCCCCACATTTATTACTCGCTTTGGCACCGAATGAATATTCAGAGAGCCCCTCAACCAATGGGTCCCGCTTCTCAGCCCAAACTGTTATGACACGTTTTTGCGTTTTCATTGTTTTCAACAATCCGGCAAGCCCCCCGATAGAGGTATGGGCCTCTAGATCAGCACGAATATTTTCAGAGACCTCCTCAAGTGCTTTGGTCGCGGCTCTACGAACATGTTCAGTTTATCGGAAACTTTGGTTATTTTACCGTCTAGTTCGGTAAGTGCCGCTTCTCTGATGAGAGAGTCCTCTGAGCGCAACGCATCATAAGCCTCCGTAATGGTCGCCTGGTGGTCTTCTAAGGCTTTTTCAACCCCCAACTGGGCCTCTTTTTGAAATTCGTTTTTTTTCCCGTCTAGTTCGGCAACCGCCGCTTCTCTGATGAGAGAGTCCTCTGAGCGCAACACCTCATAAGCCTTCGCAAGGGCCGCCTGGTGGTCTTCTCGGGCTTTCTCAATACCCGTTCGGACCCCCTCAACCCCCAACCGGGTCTCTTTCCGAAATTCAGTTATTTTTCCGTCTAGTTCAGCAACCGCCGCTTCTCTGATGAGAGAGTCCTCTAAGCGCAACACCCCATAAGCCTCTGCAAGGGCCGCCTTGTGGTCTTCTCGGACTTTATCAATACCCGTTCGGACTCCCTCAACCCCCAACCGGGCCTCCTTTCGAAATTCGGTTATTTTTCCGTCTTGTTCAGTAAGTGCCGCTTCTCTGATGAGAGAGTCCTCTGAGTGCAACGCCCCATAAGCCTCCGCAAGGGCCACCTTGTGGTCTTCTCGGACCCCCTCAACCCCCAACCGGGTCTCTTTCAGAAATTCGGCTATTTTCCCGTCTAGTTCAGTAAGTGTCGCTTCTCTGCTGAGAGAGTCCTCTAAGCGCAACGCATCATAAGCCTCCGCAAGGTCCACCTGGTGGTCTTCTCGGACTTTATCAATACCCAACCGGGTCTCTTTTCGAAATTTGGTTATTTTCCCGTCTAGTTCAGTAAGTGCCGCTTCTCTGATGAGAGAGTCCTCTAAGCGCAACGCATCATAACCCTCCGTAAGGTCTGCCTGGTGTTCTTCTCGGACTTTATCAATACCCGACCTGGTCTCTTTTCGAAATTTGGTTATTTGTTTTCCTAGTTTGGTAAGTGCCGCTTCTCTGATGAGAGTCCTTTAAGCGCAACGCATCATAAGCCTCCGTAAGGTCCGCCTGGTGGTCTTCTCGGACTTTATCAACACCCGTTCGGACTCCCTCAATCCCCAACCGGGCCTCTTTCCGAAATTTGGTTATTTTTTTACCTAGTTCATTTAGTTCCGTATGCGTTTCTTCACGACTTTGTGTATTCACAGCCAGGGCATATTCTCTTAAGTTGTGATAGTAAACTCTTGTGAATCTCGTCCGTGTCCACCGATATAGTTCTATTGATCAAGGCCTTTGTTTTTTGGGTATTTAAAAAGTCGCCCTCTGTTGGGATGAATCCCCCTTCTGCCGGTTCCAAATTCGGAAGAACTACCTTTGTCCGTATATACTCATTTTCAATAATGTTGATAATATATTATTAGAACATGCGTTTAATTCTAATTTTCTTAAAATTAATTTGAAATTTCTAGGACGACCGAAATCGGGTAATCGTTCTTCAACTCTCGCCCTTTATCATCAAGAATAGAAATCTTCAACTCGTGGATGTGTCCCCGATTCCAAAACTTTCATCTCGGGTGTGGGAGTCTAAGGTCAGGGTCTCACCAAATGAAACAGTCGCTGGCGGGCACGGTTTTCAGTAATGTGCGGGGGTGGGAGTGCCGTCTACCGCGTTGTACGATGTGTTCACCCGATCCAGGTGCACCACGAGAGTTTTCGTGACGGCGAAGTTTACTGGGGTCGTGCCGACGTGCTCGCTGCCCGGATCAAACACTCCGTCATCGTTGTAAGGGTATGTTATTTTAAATCCTAACAGTGAGCCCAACCCCGGTGAGATCCTTAAACGTCTCTCAACGGTCAATGTCGTGAGCCCCGTGGCTTTCGAGATTGCTTGAGAGTGACTACACCAGGAATCTTCGCCGCGACAAAAGCTTGGAGATCTCTGAAACTCCAAAGACCCTGAGGTACTATAGCATCTGGAGTTCTACGAAATCCTGAGGTATCTGGTGCCTCTATGAGGTAGTTTCCGAAAGCCACAGGGC
>CM055272.1:71752000-71856969 GCA_029237695.1 Conchocele bisecta | reverse complement strand
TTAAAAAGTTAACGTTGAAAATGGCTAAGGTCAATTACGTAGAAATAATAGGTGAAGGTAAAAAAATGGTCACATGTTGGATAGTTGTATGTGGTGGGCCCCCCTTGGCTATGAAGCTGTGAAAGTTTGGTGGTCCTAGGTGGTACAGTACCAAAGAAATGGACTTAAACACGAAAACTTAACATTTGTAAACGCGAAAAGTTAACATTGAAAATGGCTAAGTCGACTGCTCGGAAAAAAATGGGTCAAGTTAAAAAAAAGGTAATATGTTGGATAGTGATATGTGGTGGGCACCCCTTGATTATGAAGCTGTGAAAGTTTGGTGGTCCTAGGTGGTACAGTAACAAAGAAATGGACTCAAACTTAACATTGACGCCGCCCGCCGCCCGCCGCCCGCCGCCTGAATGCCCGCCCGCCCAGCTTTCGCCAATCCAATAGCCTGGATTTTTTTCCCAAAAAAACCTGGCTAAGAATGAATAAATTTATCCTTAAATTGAAAATTTCTCCCTCAAATTATATTTTGCTAGATAAGTATACTTTGCAATGTTGGTGAAATAGGCTACTGGTGTGCCAGCACACTCTAGTATCTGGATAAACTGGAGCAAGTGAGCAGAGGCTCACGGATACCCGTGGCCGCCGCCTGGACTGACAAATAAAAACTTTAACACAAATCTTACCGACGGACGAATGGACCGGCGAACAGACGGACGCATGGACGGAATGACGAAAGCTATATACCCCTCGACATACTTTGTATGCCGGGGTATAATAAGCCACCAGTTGTGAAAAGAGACATAATATGTGGCTGTGACTGGAAAAATTGGGCTGCATGATTTATGGCCAATGTAGCTCCGGATCAAATAGCACACTCTATATTGCTTGTTTGAAGCATAACGGGGTGTTTCATTGACGGAATGGCAAACAGTGCAGATCCTGTTCAGACTATGTGGATGCAAAGACCGATTCCGATCTACACTGGTCACAATTTCACCTATTTCTCCAGTCACAGCCACAGTCATAGCCACAAATACATGTACAATTGTATATCCTGAAACTGCTGCACTTTAACACAGTAAAGTTAGAATCTAATATTTCTGTTAAACAACAAGGTCCTCAACAATCTGATATAAGGCTAATATTGGATTATGCTGGCCACAAATGTGGCTGTGACTGGAGAAATGGGGTTTATGGGTTTTGCGAACCACATAGATCCAGATCAGCCTGTGCATCCGCACAGTCTGATCAGGATCTGCGCTGTTCGCCATTCTATCAATGAAACAACCAATATTGATTGTGGACACTGGTCACAAATCCAATCAGCACTATTTCTCCAGTCACAGCTACAAATGACATCAGTTCACGTTTCACAGAAATTATGGATATACTCACCGAAAGCTCTCTGTATTAGGAGTTCTCCATGGTTTCTCTCAAGGTCATCAAACAGTTTGTGTATGGCCTCTGTCATTGTGTTTCCAAGGGCATCGCTGTTGACCTCTGTGTACGATTTCCATGACAACGCCTTATCGGTCAATAACTTCAGGAATAATGGTTGATTACAACACAAAATCTTTGCAGCAGAATTTTCCTGTGTCGACGTGTGATATATCTGTTGGCTTTGTCACAGAGGGCGTTAATCATCCTGTTTGCAGTGTTGTCCGCCATTGGCGTTAGTTGTATATACTGTTGTTCTTGTAGAACAACCTGGCAAACGTTCTTCACACAATTGTTGTGGTCAGTTGCCATGGAGATAAGGAAATGGACACCCGTGGCAGTTTGCCCGGCAGCCAATTGAACATGTGAGCGTGATCAGTGGAGCCGAGTTGGTCAACCGAGTCTAGAATTATCACTAAGGGCCTGGAGGTGGTGTCAACCTGCCACAACAGTGACGTGAAGTAACTCATGAGGAAGTGGAAGTCGGTGTCCAGGTCAACCCCCACAGGTTTCTGGACCTTGTACGTCTGCCACACCTGCAGGCAGATGCTGACAATGACCTCACGTATCGAGGTGGACATTGTCGACGTTCCCAAGAAGCGGACCATGCTGACACAGTCGGGGAACCACTGCTTCGACAGTTCCATCACCTTCGCCATTACAGCTGTCTTTCCCGAGCCAGAGGCCCCATGGACAATCACCGGCTTAGTGTACTCACGAATGTTGGGCAATTTTATCAGCTCTTTCTTAACATCATGATTGGGGTCTGAATCAGTTTCATCAAACTCATCTCCCAGGTGGAAGCCGATTCCCAGCCTCTTCAATCGACTGTTAATGGCTTTGTATTCCTTTTCCAGTTCCTTGTACATTGTAGAGTTGGAGGTTTCCATGGCAACTTCAGTTTCTTCTTTAACATTCTCTTCCATTAAGTCATTTTCTGAAGCGTCATCTGATGAATCATGGTCTGATTGGTGATTTTCTGATAAGCCATTTTCTGATATGTCATTTTCTTGCAAGCCATTTTCTAACGTTGTTGGATTTACTTTCCCTTGGATAGCAGTAGTACTATCCTTTCCATAAAAGAAAGACAATTTTGATTTAATTTCTTGCAAAATATCCTCTCGGCCACAGAAAGTTTCACATTTCGAATGACAAAAATGCAAATGATGCAGCACTTCCTCAAACAATGGATTCTGATTGGGTGTACTCGTCTCCAATCCAGCATCAATTAATGTTTCCATGGCGTCAACAAATTCTTTACCGAACTGTTCTACATATCGGATGTGCTCCACATTGTGATGGACGTTAATTCCATTTTTCTCCCAAGTGACATTGTACTTTATCATCTGGCTTGGCTCAAGGACGTCTGGCAGCTTCACCAGTCGCAGACGTTCACGTAACTCCTCGGCCTCAAGGTCAAGTTTTCCCTCTGCAAGGTCAGTGTATCTACCTAGAAAAGTAAGAGTGTTTAACCGTTTCACCCCTGGAATTGAATTTGATATGTCAATTTTGTAACCAATCCAATTGTCACAATATGATTTTCAGACTGGTCCATTTATGAAAAGGGGGGTGTTTTTGTTCAGAAAATTAAGACAATTACTTGCAAAAAGTGCAGATCCTGATGAGATGGCTCGTCACGAGCCGGCTCATCTGGGTCTACACGTTTTACCAATACCACTATACAGGCCTGTGGTGTTGAAATTAATTACATGCAGTGTTCCGTGCATGTTGATCAAGCACCAATGTGTGTAGTGCTGATCTGTGGTTGTGACTGGAGAATTGGGGCTTATGGGCTGTGTTACCTCCTGATCAAATAGCACACTCCATTGGACTGATAACGATCTTTATCACATGAAAACATTATTATTCCGTATTGTGACCAATTTCATACATGTGTAATAACACCTGGAGTAACTTTGATTGGCTGGCCACATCACCCTAATTATGTATTCTTATTTTGCGCCAACGTTATGTCAAATTAATACTAGATGGCCGCGGCCTGCATGTCACGCCTTGTGGCGAGGCATGGACACTAAAAATATATAGTATAACGAAATACTTTAACCAAAAAACTTAACCAAAAACATTAACCGGACACACGTACGTACATACAGTGCTGACTATATCGCGCTTTCCGCAAGCGGGCGCGAAAAAAACTTTAACCAAAAACTTCAAAGTAATTTGACATTGAGCCCAGGGGCCGCACGGGAGGGGGGTAGAATGAAAATATAGCGATGATAAACACTCATGTGAAGCTTCAAGGTAATGGGCAAAGCAGTTGCAGAGATATAGTATAACGAAAAACTTCAACCAAAAAACTTAACCAAAAACTTTAACCAAATAACTTAACCAAAAACTTCAAAGTAACTTGACCTTGACATTGGGCACAGGAGCCGCACGGGAGGGGGGTAGAATGAAAATATAGATGATGATAAACACCCATGTGAAGTTTCAAGGAAAAAAATAATGGGCAAAGCAAGTTGCAGAGATATAGTATAATGAAAAAACTTTTAACCAAAAAACTTAACCGAAAAACTTAACCAAAAATTTAAAAACTTTAACTTCAAAAAACTTAACCAAAAAACATTAACCAAAAAACTTAACCAAAAACTTCAAAGTAATTTGACCTGACATTGGGCACAGGGGCCGCACGGGAGGGTGAGAATGAAAATATAGATGTTGATAAATACCCATGTGAAGTTTCAAGGTAATGGGCAAAGCAGTTGCAGAGATATAGTATAACGAAAAACTTTAACCAAAAAACTTAACCAAAAAACTTAACCAAAAACTTTAACCAAAGAACTTAACCAAAAAACTTAACCAAAAACTTAAAAGTAATTTGACCTTGACTTGGGCACAGGGGCCGCACAGGGAGGGGGGTAGAATAATATAGATGATGATAAACACCCATGTGAAGTTTCAAGGTAATGGGCAAAGAAGTTGCAGAGATATAGTACATTGTATAATGAACAAAAACTTTAACGAAAAACTTTAACCAATAAATTGTTAACCAAAAAAGCCTAACCAAAAAAACTTTAAGCCAAAGAACTACCAAAAAGTTTACCAAAAAACTTTAAAAACAAATTAACCAAACAACTTAACCAAAAACTTTAACCAAAGAACTTAACCAAAAAGTTTAAACAACTTAACCAAAAAGTTAACCAAAAAACTTAACCAAACAACTTAACCAAAAACTTTAACCGGACACACGTACGTACGTACGTACGTACGTACGTATGTACGCCAAAGTGCCGACTATATCGCGCTTTCCGCAAGCGGGCGCGAAAAAAACTTAACCAAAAACTTCAAAGTAATTTGACCTTGACATTGGGCACAGTGGCCGCACGGGAGGGGGGTAGAATGAAAATATAGATGATGATAAACGCCCATGTGAAGTTTCAAGGTAATGGGCAAAGCAGTTTGCAGAGATATAGTATAACGAAAAACTTTAACTTAACCAAAAAACTTAACCAAAAACTTAACCAAAAAACATTAACCAAAAAACTTAACCAAAAACTTCAAAGTAATTTGACCTTGACATTAGGCACAGGGGCCGCACGGGAGGGGGTAGAATGAAAATATAGATGATGATAAACACCCATGTGAAGTTTCAAGGTAATGAGATATAGTATAACGAAAAACTTTAACCAAAAACTTTAACCAAAAAACTTAACCAAAAACCTTAACCAAAAACTTTAACCAAAGAACTTAACCAAAAACTTTAACCAAAAAACTTAACCAAACAACTTAACCAAAAACTTTAACCGGACACACGTACGTACGTAAGCGGGTGGGACAAAAACTGCAAAGTATACTTTTCTAGCAAAGTATACTTTGAGGGAGAAATTTTCAATTTTAGGATAAATTTAATAATTTTTATTATACTGAATTTATTACATTATCACAGCCATTTTGGCTGTGATAATGTAATAAATTCAGTATAATAATTCTGCATACTTTTAATCATTAAATATATGAAGTAGTTGCTTCTATATGACATAATGCATTTCGGGAAAAATAAATGATTACTCCCTGCCTGAAAGTATACTTTGCAATTTTGATGAAATAGGCTACTGGAGAGTGGCAGTAGTTAACACCACTCTTGTGTTTCATATATATGGAGAAATGACATCGGTAATGTCACAATCACCAATCAAATCAGCATCTCAGGCACACCCTCAGAATCGCCTTCACTATGACCTGCCTCCGGAAATTACTTCGCGCAATTTATCGACATATTTTACACTTAATACTATACTATAATACACTTCGTTTTTTATTATAAATATGATGTGAAAAGTATGAAAATGTTTATTTATTTAACCATGTGAGATGGTGACTGTAAAATAATGCGCGCATGATTGGATCCTAACTGTTAAACAAACTCGGGTCGCTATGCTCACTCGTTTCTTTAGCATAAGGACCAAATCACTAATAATGTGTGATTGTGCCTCAAGAAATGGGGCTTGTGACCATTGTAAGCAGTAATCAGGGTCACTGACTGACTGTCAGAGCTCCAGATAAGCTGTGTATTTGCTTAAATACCCAATTAAAATTGCCAAAAACCCAATTGAAATCAGAAAGTAGCGAGTATCAAAAAGCAATAAAAAACTTGTTATGCCTTTATCATGCTGCAGAAAACTAACAGACCACAAATATAGCAAATTTTTCTTATTTGCCATGAAAACACATCTTGGTATTTCATTATAATATTCGCCAAGGAGACAATTCTAATGGAATGCCAAGACTTGTTTTCATTTCGAAGCAAACTATTCAATAATTACTGTCTGGTGATGTGTAAACAGTAGTGTGATTTTATTTTACCCAATTATAAATTTGAAATACCCAATTGATTCAGAAATGATGGAGTGACAATACTCAATTACTAATTCCTTATCTGGAGCACTGGACTGTGCATCCACACATGTATTCTAATCATGATCTGCACTGTTCACCATTCAGTCAGTGAAAGAACTGTCACATTTCCAACAACCTGTCCCTGTCAAGCTGCAGGACTGTGCCCCATTTCTCCAGTCACAGATCAGGAGTTATACTCGCCATAAATGCCAATTTCTGCTGTCACAATTGTCACAAAGTCCAATTTCTGCTGTCACAGATCAGGAGTTAATTCTGGCCCTTGTTAAGTCACAAATCAAGAGTTAGACTGGCCACAAATGCAACAAGAACTGGCGCCATTAAACAAAGCTAATCATCTCGCTGGCAGCCTCGATATCCCCAGGCACACATTGTGGCCAAATACTATCAGAATCGGTGAAGCGGTTCATGAATTATTGAAAAATTAAAGGTGTTACTAACGCACATACGTACGCACGTACATACATGGATTAACGCTATATCCCCTCTTGCATATCGGCGAAGGGATAATAATCCCCATTTCACCGGCCAGTGACAGATCAGTAATTAGACTGGCCATCCAGTGAAAGATCATGAGTTATGTACCAGCAACTGGTGCATTGATGTCCATCTCAATGAGAGTACGCATGAAGCACAGGGTCCTCTTATCGACGTCCACGGCCTGTAGAATACCGGCAGACACTTCAGTCTCGGTCATTGGAATAATACATGTAGCAACATTGGTTGTCCAGTTAGCATGGTTAGCACAAAAGGTAATAATGTGAACATTGGTTGTCCAGTTACACAGCCGCCTGCATTAATCTTTCCCATATTATCAATGTTTCTTATCATCTATAGGCAACACCAATTAACAATCAAGCAATTTGATTGTTTGAGTCTTAGCTGTAGCAGCTCAGGCTCAGCCAATCAAGCTGTTATATTTCACAAGCACAAGATTCAAGTACTGAAATAAAAAAAGACATATATTGGCAAGATTAGCGCCGGCAGTAGTGTAGTACAAATGGAACGAGTGCGCTTATCGCCAATGCAGATTGGCTTCAATCCTTGACCGGGGCAGTATGTGAGATGGTATAGTGGTTGAACAAATTGAACAATAGCGTTTCCTTTGGGTACTCACATTAAGGACCACCCTAATGCCTTCATCTGTGACAAGGAAACATTTGTACAAGCACACTTGTTTGTAATCATTGACAAATAAAGTTCAAATCAGTGCTTGCTTTTTGCAGCTCAAATAAGTGAATTTTTAATTTTGTTCTATTTTTTATCATTTGTTCCCTATTTAATAAGGAAGAAAATCAATAACACATTTGTGAAAGTAAAATACGCATTGAATTTGAAATATGGGGGTATAATCATGATATGTAATACTCTTAAGATACAAAACTTATCTGGAGTTCTGTAAGATATTGGAAACTGGTGGTATTGATTTGAAATGTGAGCAAATTGTGAATGAAAAGTGAAAGTGAATGGGTTTAATGTCCCAGCAACAGCTAATATCATTTAGGGATGGGACATTGTGAATTAAGCCTTACCTGATTGAAAGTAGACATGACGACGTTCCTTTTGACATTTTGCCCTCATGGCAGAGTTGGTCTGCAGCATCGCGCAGCAATCGCGTCAGTTTGTCACTCACAGCCCTCCATTCTCTCTGGGCCTGTATGATAATTTGTGTCTGTGACTGGAGAAATTGAGCTTAAGCACTTTGCGACCAGTGTAGATCAGATCAGCCTGTGCATCAGGATCTGCACTGTTCACTGTTCCATCAATGAAACCCTGTTATGCTTCTAACAAGAAAAGGGGTTCATGGGCTTTGCGACCAGTGTAGATCCAGATCAGCCTGTGCATCCGCACAGTCTGATCAGGATCTGCACTATTCGTCATTCAATCAATGAAACCCGGTCATGCTTCTAACAAGCAATATACAGCTGATCTCTTTATCTCGATATTTCGGTTATGTCGAGGTGGAAATCGAGTCCCGATAGCATGTTTCCTTAATATTTGCATTTAGATAACTCAATGTGAAAAATAAGAGCCTGGCACTGCCAAGTCTGATTCAGAGAGATTATCTCAGGTAAGTTTTCACACGTCTATAGAAATCAAAAATGCCGCTGCTAAAATGTGTAAACGTTGCACAAACATGCTAAAGGAATTCACTTAACCCATAATTAACCAATTAATCAACATGATCAATGTGACATCGGATCATTTTAACATAAAGATGAAATAAACGGTGTGGCAATCAAGTCAATTGAACTTGACATTTCTTAACATCGATTTGATTGGACTTGTGCTGAATTTGATTTTGGCCGATGAGTGTAGGTCCGACATGGTTTGGGGACGAAATGCGGGTCTTGCATTTTGCGATTGAATAATAACACCGTCAGAAGAGACGGCGAGCGTTGACATTTAGATGGAACGATTATTCGTTGATGTGTATTGGATATGATTTGCAAAACGAATGTTGTGTACCTGAAATTGTGTCATGCATATGCAATATATTTAATAACAGCACATGCACGTTTCGTTAAAAGAAAATGTGCAATTTATGAAACCCGGAAGTAAAGTCGGTATTTTTTAGGCGATTCTGTTAGGATTTTTTCGAGAATAGTCGCTGAATTTAGCAAATTCTTATCTCGAAATTCGAATATGTCAATGTATTTTGCTCAGTCCGGTCAACTTCCAGATAACGAGAATTACCTGTAGATTGCTATCAGGCTACATGAGTGTGTAATTTGATCAGGTACTACACTGGTCACAAATTCCATAAGCCCCATTTCTCCAGTCACTGCAACATTTGTCATACCACACTTGCATTTTGATTGGTCGGTTTGACAGGCAATAACTACAGTGCCTTCAAGCCTGTCATCATGGTTTGAAAGAAAATGATGGCCGGTCACAACAAAATATTTTGGAAATCAGCTAGAAGACCTAGCTATAGCGATTGGATATAAACTAACTAACAAAACGAAAGTTAGATTTTGAAAATTGGTCCAGAAGTTATTAACAAATTTCAACTTGTTTATATTGGATTGACGTTAGGATTTCCGTAATGTCATACCATTTGGAGCCATTTTGTCCCAATGTTTTACATGCACCAAATACATTTATACATCTATGTTCAGGAGAAATACAAAGAATCTGCGTTATGAAATCAGTAAGCTCATTTAATTGATATCATATTTAATCATCACTCGACATGTAAGATCCTCCTCTATTTATTAAATATATTGACTGATATCATAAGGAACTTGGCATAGCCTAATAAATGTCTTCATAGAGATTATGTTTGTAAAACATGGGTAAAACATGGGTATGCCCCCTGGCATACTGGACCATAAAAAAGAACAAGAAACGAGGCAAAGCCACAAAACAAAATGGCTAAGTGTTTCAGCGACATTTCGAAGGTGACACAGTTTGTAAGAGTTTCTCCAACATATAATATCTTCAATATTACGTGAAAGATTACTTCAATACTTGCATGTACACTTTATTCGCCTAAACGTTTGTCACATGTCACTCATTAAAGACTAAGACCAGTGAAAAAAAACAAAATGCCCATAAAAAAGATCTCACTACCCCACCAACCTGGTGTCATACTGTACACTACATTACAGTACGACACCAGGTGGGTGGGATAATGTGATTTGTTAAATGGGCAATTTGTTATTTCACAGGTGGTTTCCTGGGTCCGCGCCATTCGTCTGTCATCCTAACCTGTTGTCGGAGGTCGACGTGGAGTGGCGAGTAATCAGTGAAGTGTGGGAAGAACGACGTGATTGGCTGCAGCAGATAAGACAAAGGTCGCATGGTCTCGTCCTTCATGTACCATGTGACCAGCAGAGTTGGGTCGTGATCTAGCTGTGATGCCGTCGTTTTTAGCAGTTTGAATTCTGTTTCTTCAATCACAGTTGGAATAGGTCTGTATCCATACTTGTCGCCAAGAAAACACTGAAATTTGCATGGGCCTGTCGTTTAACCCTTTCAACCCATACAGCCCATATGTCAATATTTGCAAATGCAAATTGAAACTAGAAATGTGGCCTGTCGGCACACGAATGCCCCCGCTGGCAGCCAAAGAAAACAAGACATATTTGAATGTGGATTTGTCACAGGGTGGCAGAGGATCATTGGAGCAATGCGTGTGTGAAATGAGAAGCAGATGCGAGCAAGGAAACAGAAATTATAAGCCATTTACCCGAGCGTTAAGGTTTCAAACGCACCAAGTCTGTAACCTTGACCCTGGGCTTGGGGGGGCGGCGGGACGAATGTGGATTTGTCACAGGGTGGCAGAGGACCATTGGAGCAATGCGTGTGTGAAATGTGAAGCAGATCCGAGAAAGGAAACATAAATTATAAGGCATTTACCCAGCGTTAAGGTTTCAAACGCACCAAATATGTGACCTTGACCCTGGGCTTGGCGGGGGCGGCACGAATGTGGATTTATCACAGGGTGGCAGAGGACCATTGGAGCAATGCGTGTGTGAAATGTGAAGCAGATCCGAGCAAGGAGAAACAGAAATTATAAGGCATTTACCCACCCGCGTTAAGGTTTCAAACGCACCAAGTCTGTGACATTGACCCTGGGCTTGGGGGGTGGGGGGCGGCACAAATGTGGATTTGTCACAGGGTGGCAGAGGACCATTGGAGCAATGCGTGTGTGAAATGTGAAGCAGATCCGAGCAAGGAAACAGAAATTATAAGGCATTTACCCAGCGTTAAGGTTTCGAACGCACCAAGTCTGTGACCTTGAGCCTGGGCTTGGCGGAGGCGGCACGAATGTGGATTTGTCACAGGGTGGCAGAGGACCATTGGAGCAATGTGTGTGTGAAATATGAAGCAGATCCGAGCAAGGAAACAGAAATTATAAGGCATTTACCCAGCGTTAAGGGTTCGAACGCACCAAATATGTGACCTTGACCCTGGGCTTGGCGGGGGCGGCACGAATGTGGATTTATCACAGGGTGGCAGAGGACCATTGGAGCAATGCGTGTGTGAAATGTGAAGCAGATCCGAGCAAGGAGAAAGAGAAATTATAAGGCATTTACCCAGCGTTAAGGTTTCAAACGCACCAAGTCTGTGACATTGACCCTGGGCTTGGTGGGGGGCGGCACAAATGTGGATTTGTCACAGGGTGGCAGAGGACCATTGGAGCAATGCGTGTGTGAAATGTGAAGCAGATCCGAGCAAGGAAACAGAAATTATAAGGCATTTACCCAGCGTTAAGGTTTCGAACGCACCAAGTCTGTGACCTTGAGCCTGGGCTTGGCGGAGGCGGCACGAATGTGGATTTGTCACAGGGTGGCAGAGGACCATTGGAGCAATGCGTGTGTGAAATATGAAGCAGATCCGAGCAAGGAAACAGAAATAATAAGGCATTTACCCAGCGTTAAGGTTTCGAACGTACCAATTCTGTGACCTTGACCCTGGGCTTGGCGGAGGCGGCACGAATGTGGATTTGTCACAGGGTGGCAGAGGACCATTGGAGCAATGCGTGTGTGAAATGTGAAGCAGATCCGAGCAAGGAAACAGAAATTATAAGGCATTTACCCAGGGTTAAGGTTTTGAACGCACCAAGTCTGTGACCTTGACCCTGGGCTTGGCGGGGGCGGGAGGAATGTGGATTTGTCCAAGGGCAGTAGAGGACCATTGGAGCAATGTGTGTGTGAAATTTCAAGCAGATCCGAGCAAGGAAGCAGAAATTATAAGCCATTTACCTGAGCGTTAAGGTTTCGTACGTACGTAAGGCCGTACGTTACGTACGTACGGACGCCGGTAACACTATATGCCCCCCTCACCATTCGGTGGCGGGGGCATAAAGAGTGTCGAAGGTCACAGGCACGTCAAGACATGGCCAGTAAACAAGGGGAGATAACTGATTGAAAACCAATAGGGTTCTTCCTCTTGCCATGATGAACATGTGTACCAAATTTGGTTATGATCCATCCATCAAGTAGTTCTTGTGCAGACAAGGATACAGGGTGCGAAAATTAATAACAAGAATTCCGCCACGGAAGCGGTGTCGCGCCTGCCGAGGCATTTGACCGTGAACATTACAAGTAAATAAATTACCATGACCTTCAAAATTTGGATGTGGGGGTGTGCATAATGAAGCATCATCCGTAGACAAATATTGATGTGAAATATTATCAATGTCTGGAAAGGGGTTAAAGATATATTGTGAAAAAACAACAACTTTAACGCATTTCTGTTACAAATCCGGTGAACATTACAAGTAAATAAATGACCTTGACCTTCAAAATTTGGATGTGGGGGTGTGCGTAATGAAGCATCATCCCTAGAAAAACATTGATGTGAAATATTATCAAAGTGTGGCAAGGGGTTAAAGAGATATTGTGAAAAAAACAATAACTTTAACGTATTTCTGTTACAAAACCGGTGAACATTAAAAGTAAATAAATGACCTTGACCATGATAATTTGGATGTGGGCGTGTGCGTAATGAAGCATCATCCCTAGACAAACATTGATGTGAAATATTATCAATGTCTAGCAAGGGGTTAAAGAGATATTGGGAAACTAGAAATGTGGCCTGTCGGCACACGAATGCCCCCGCTGGCAGCCAAAGAAAACGAGGCATATTTGATTACAAGCCATTTACCCGAGTACGGACGGACGCCGGTAACACTATATGCCCCACTCACCATTCGGTTGCGGGGGCATAATAAGCCATTTACCCGAGTGTTTGTGACCTTGACCCTGGGCTTAGCGGGAGCGGCACGAATGTGTATTTGTCACAGGGTGACAGAGGACTATTGGAGCAATGCGTGTGTGAAATGTGAAGCAGATCCGAGCCAGGAAACAGAAATTATAAGGCATTTACCCAGCGTTAAGGTTTCGAACGCACCAAGTCTGTGAGCTTGACCCTGGGTTTGACGGGGGGGGAAGCACGAATGTGGATTTGTCACAGGGTGGCAGAGGACCATTGGAGCAATGCGTGTGTGAAATGTGAAGCAGATCCGAGCAAGGAGAAACAGAAATTATAAGGCATTTACCCAGCGTTAAGGTTTCAAACGCACCAAGTCTGTGACATTGACCCTGGGCTTGGTGGGGGGCGGCACAAATGTGGATTTGTCACAGGGTGGCAGAGGACCATTGGAGCAATGCGTGTGTGAAATGTGAAGCAGATCCGAGCAAGGAAACAGAAATTATAAGGCATTTACCCAGCGTTAAGGTTTCGAACGCACCAAGTCTGTGACCTTGAGCCTGGGCTTGGCGGAGGCGGCACGAATGTGGATTTGTCACAGGGTGGCAGAGGACCATTGGAGCAATGCGTGTGTGAAATATGAAGCAGATCCGAGCAAGGAAACAGAAATTATAAGGCATTTACCCAGCGTTAAGGTTTCGAACACACCAAATCTGTGACCTTGACCCTGGGCTTGGCGGGGGCGGCACGAATGTGGATTTATCACAGGGTGGCAGAGGACCATTGGAGCAATGCGTGTGTGAAATGTGAAGCAGATCCGAGCAAGGAAACAGAAATTATAAGGCATTTACCCAGCGTTAAGGTTTTGAACGCACCAAGTCTGTGACCTTGACCCTGGGCTTGGCGGGGGCGGGAGGAATGTGGATTTGTCCAAGGGCAGTAGAGGACCATTGGAGCAATGTGTGTGTGAAATTTCAAGCAGATCCGAGCAAGGAAGCAGAAATTATAAGCCATTTACCTGAGCGTTAAGGTTTCGTACGTACGTAAGGCCGTACGTTACGTACGTACGGATGCCGGTAACACTATATGCCCCCCTCACCATTCGGTGGCGGGCGCATAAAGAGTGTCGAAGGTCACAGGCACGTCAAGACATGGCCAGTAAACAAGGGGAGATAACTGATTGAAAACCAATAGGGTTCTTCCTCTTGCCATGATGAACATGTGTACCAAATAAATTTGGTTATGATCCATCCATCAAGTAGTTCTTGTGCAGACAAGGATACAGGGTGCGAAAATTAATAACAAGAATTCCGCCACGGAAGCGGTGTCGCGCCTGCCGAGGCATTTGACCGTGAACATTACAAGTAAATAAATTACCTTGACCTTCAAAATTTGGATGTGGGGGTGTGCATAATGAAGCATCATCCGTAGACAAATATTGATGTGAAATATTATCAATGTCTGGAAAGGGGTTAAAGATATATTGTGAAAAAACAACAACTTTAACGCATTTCTGTTACAAATCCGGTGAACATTACAAGTAAATAAATGACCTTGACCTTCAAAATTTGGATGTGGGGGTGTGCGTAATGAAGCATCATCCCTAGACAAACATTGATGTGAAATATTATCAAAGTGTGGCAAGGGGTTAAAGAGATATTGTGAAAAAACAATAACTTTAACGTATTTCTGTTACAAAACCGGTGAACATTATAAAAGTAAATAAATGACCTTGACCATGATAATTTGGATGTGGGCGTGTGCGTAATGAAGCATCATCCCTAGACAAACATTGATGTGAAAGATTATCAATGTCTAGCAAGGGGAAATTAAAGAGATTATTGGGAAACTAGAAATGTGGCCTGTCGGCACACGAATGCCCCCGCTGGCAGCCAAAGAAAACGAGGCATATTTGATTACAAGCCATTTACCCGAGTACGGACGGACGCCGGTAACACATATGCCCCACTCACCATTCGGTTGCGGGGGCATAATAAGCCATTTACCCGAGTGTTTGTGACCTTGACCCTGGGCTTAGCGGGAGCGGCACGAATGTGTATTTGTCACAGGGTGACAGAGGACTATTGGAGCAATGCGTGTGTGAAATGTGAAGCAGATCCGAGCCAGGAAACAGAAATTATAAGGCATTTACCCAGCGTTAAGGTTTCGAACGCACCAAGTCTGTGAGCTTGACCCTGGGTTTGACGGGGGGGGGGGGGGGGGGGGGGGGGGGGGGGGGGGGGGGGGTGGGGGGGGGGGGGGGGGGGGGGGGGAGGGGGGGGGGGGGGGGGGGGGGGGGGGGGGGGGGGGGGGGGGGGGGGGGGGGGGAGGGGGGGGGGGGGGGGGGGAGCACAAATGTGGATTTGTCACAGGGTGGCAGAGGACCATTGGGTAGCAATTGCGTGTGTGAAATGTGAAGCAGATCCGAGCAAGGAAACAGAAATTGTAAGGCATTTACCCAGCGTTAAGGTTTCGAACGCACCAAGTCTGTGACCTTGACCATGGGCTTAGCGGGGGCGGGACGAATGTGGATTTATCACAGGGTGGCAGAGGACCATTGGAGCAATGCGTGTGTGAAATGTGAAGCAGATCCGAGCAAGGAAACAGATTATAAGGCATTTACCCAGCGTTAAGGTTTCGAACGCACCAAGTCTGTGACTTGACCATGGGCTTAGCGGGGCGGCACGAATGTGGATTTATCACAGGGTTGGCAGAGGACCATTGGAGGCAATGCGTGTGTGAAATGTGAAGCAGATCCGAGCAAGGAAGAAAACAGAAATTATAAGGCATTTACCCAACGTTAAGGTTTCAAACGCACCAAGTCTGTGACATTGACCCTGGGCTTGGTGGGGGGCGGCACAAATGTGGATTTGTCACAGGGTGGCAGAGGACCATTGGAGCAATGCGTGTGTGAAATGTGAAGCAGATCCGAGCAAGGAAACAGAAAATTATAAGCATTTACCCAGCGTTAAGGTTTCGAACGCACCAAGTCTGTGACCTTGAGCCTGGGCTTGGCGGAGGCGGCACGAATGTGGATTTGTCACAGGGTGGCAGAGGACCATTGGAGCAATGCGTGTGTGAAATATGAAGCAGATCCGAGCAAGGAAACAGAAATTATAAGGCATTTACCCAGCGTTAAGGTTTCGAACGCACCAAATATGTGACCTTGACCCTGGGCTTGGCGGGGGCGGCACGAATGTGGATTTATCACAGGGTGGCAGAGGACCATTGGAGCAATGCGTGTGTGAAATGTGAAGCAGATCCGAGCAAGGAGAAACAGAAATTATAAGGCATTTACCCAGTGTTAAGGTTTCAAACGCACCAAGTCTGTGACATTGACCCTGGGCTTGGTGGGGGGGCGGCACGAATGTGGATTTGTCACAGGGTGGCAGAGGACCATTGGAGCAATGCGTGTGTGAAATGTGAAGCAGATCCGAGCAAGGAAACAGAAATTATAAGGCATTTACCCAGCGTTAAGGTTTCGAACACACCAATTCTGTGACCTTGACCCTGGGCTTGGCGGAGGCGGCACGAATGTGGATTTGTCACAGGGTGGCAGAGGACCATTGGAGCAATGCGTGTGTGAAATGTGAAGCAGATCCGAGCAAGGAAACAGAAATTATAAGGCATTTACCCAGCGTTAAGGTTTTGAACGCACCAAGTCTGTGACCTTGACCCTGGCTTGGCGGGGGCGGGAGGAATGTGGATTTGTCCAAGGGCAGTAGAGGACCATTGGAGCAATGTGTGTGTGAAATTTTCAAGCAAATCCGAGCAAGGAAGCAGAAATTATAAGCCATTTTACCTGAGTGTTAAGGTTTCGTACGTACGTAAGGCCGTACGTTACGTACGTTACGGACGCCGGTAACACTATATGCCCCCCTCACCCATTCGGGTGGCGGGGGCATAAAGAGTGTCGAAGGTCACAGCACGTCAAGACATGGCCAGTAAAACAAGGGGAGATAACTGATTGAAAACCAATAGGGGTTCTTCCTCTTGCCATGATGAACATGTGTTGCCAAAATTTGGTTATGATCCATCCATCAAGTAGTTTCTTGTGCAGACAAGGATACAGGGTGCGAAAATTAATAACAAGAATTCCGCCACGAAGCGGTGTCGCCCTGCCGAGGCATTTGACCGTGAACATTACAAGTAAATAAATTACCTTGACCTTCAAAATATGGATGTGGGGGTGTGCATAATGAAGCATCATCCGTAGACAAATATTGATGTGAAATATTATCAATGTCTGGAAAGGGGTTAAAGATATATTGTGAAAAAACAACAACTTTAACGCATTTCTGTTACAAATCCGGTGAACATTACAAGTAAATAAATGACCTTGACCTTCAAAATTTGGATGTGGGGGTGTGCTTAATGAAGCATCATCCCTAGACAAACATTGATGTGAAATATTATCAAAGTGTGGCAAGGGGTTAAAGAGATATTGTGAAAAAACAATAACTTTAACGTATTTCTGTTACAAAACCGGTGAACATTAAAAGTAAATAAATGACCTTGACCATGATAATTTGGATGTGGGCGTGTGCGTAATGAAGCATCATCCCTAGACAAACATTGATGTGAAATATTATCAATGTCTAGCAAGGGGTTAAAGAGATATTGGGAAACTAGAAATGTGGCCTGTCGGCACACGAATGCCCCCGCTGGCAGCCAAAGAAAACGAGGCATATTTGATTACAAGCCATTTACCCGAGTACGGACGGACGCCGGTAACACTATATGCCCCACTCACCATTCGGTTGCGGGGCATAATAAGCCATTTACCCGAGTGTTTGTGACCTTGACCCTGGGCTTAGCGGGGAGCGGCACGATGTGTATTTGTCACAGGGTGACAGAGGACTATTGGAGCAATGCTGTGTGAAATGTGAAGCAGATCCGAGCCAGGAAACAGAAATTATAAGGCATTTACCCAGCGTTAAGGTTTCGAACGCACCAAGTCTGTGAGCTTGACCCTGAGTTTGACGGGGGGGGGGGGGGGGGGGGGGAAGCACGAATGTGGATTTGTCACAGGGTGTGGCAGAGGACCATTGGAGCAATGCGTGTGTGAAATGTGAAGCAGATCCGAGCAAGGAAACATAAATTATAAGGCATTTATCCAGCGTTAAGGTTTCGAACGCACCAAGTCTGTGACCTTGACCCTGGGTTTGGCGGGGGCGGCACGAATGTAGATTTGTCACAGGGTGGCAGAGGACCATTAGAGCAATGCGTGTGTGAAATGTGAAGCAGATCCGAGCAAGGAAACAGAAATTACAAGAAATGCGTCTGTCGAACGCGGCTGCCACCTGCAGTATATTTGAGAAACAATGACAAATTGGTTAAGCGAAAAGTGTGACGGACGGACGGACGGACGGACGGACGGACGGACAGACAGACAGACGGACAGATGGATGGTGCAAACACTATATGCCACCCGTTTGTTCGAAACTCGGTGGCATACACAATTATAAGCCATTTATGCGAGCGTTAAGGTTTCAAGAGACCAAGTCTGTGACCTTGACCCTGGGGTTGGCGGGGGCGGGACGAATGTGGATTTGTCACAGGGTGGCAGAGGACCATTGGAGCAATGCGTGTGTGAAATGTGAAGCAGATCCGAGCAAGGAAAGAGACATTATAAGGCATTTACCCAGCGTTAAGGTTTCGAATGCACCAAGTCTGTGACCTTGACCCTGGGCTTGGCGGGGGCGGCACGAATGTTGATTTGTCATAGGGTGGCAGAGGACCATTGGAGCAATGCGTGTGTGAAATGTGAAGCAGATCCGAGCAAGGAAACAGAAATTACTAGAAATGTGGCCTGTCGGCACACGAATGCCCCCCTGGCAGCCAAAGAAAACGAGGCATATTTGATTACAAGCCATTTACCCGAGTACGGACGGACGCCGGTAACACTATATGCCCCACTCACCATTCGGTTGCGGGGCATAATAAGCCATTTACCCGACTGTTTGTGACCTTGACCCTGGGCTTAGGGAGCGGGACGAATGTGGATTTGTCACAGGGTGGCAGAGGACCATTGGAGCAATGCGTGTGTGAAATGTGAAGCAGATCGGAGCAAGGAAAGAGAAATTATAAGGCATTTAGCCAGCGTTAAGGTTTCGTACGTACGTACGGACGTACGTTACGTACGGACGCCGGTAACACTATATGCCCCCCTCACCATTCGGTGGCGGGGGCATAATAAGGCATTTACCCATCGTTAAGGTTTCGAACGCACCAAGTCTGTGACATTGACCCTGGGCTTAGCGGGGGCGGCACGAATGTAGATTTGTCACAGGGTGGCAGAGGACCATTGGAGCAATGCGTGTGTGAAATGTGAAGCAGATCGGAGCAAGGAAAGAGAAATTATAAGGCATTTAGCCAGCGTTAAGGTTTCGAATGCACCAAGTCTGTGACCTTGACCCTGGGCTTAGCGGGGGCGGCACGAATGTAGATTTGTCGCAGGGTGGCAGAGGACCATTGGAGCAATGCGTGCGTGAAATGTGAAGCTGATCCGAGCAAGGAAACAGAAATTATAAGGCATTTACCCAGCGTTAAGGTTTCGAACGCACAAAGTCTGTGACCTTGACCATGGGCTTAGCGGGGGCGGCACGAATGTGGATTTGTCACAGGGTGGCAGAGGACCATTGGAGCAATGCGTGTGTGAAATGTGAAGCAGATCCGAGCAAGGAAACAGAAATTATAAGGCATTTACCCAGCGTTAAGGTTTCGAACGCACCAAGTCTGTGACCATGACCATGGGCTTAGCGGGGGCGGGACGAATGTGGATTTATCACAGGGTGGCAGAGGACCATTGGAGCAATGCGTGTGTGAAATGTGAAGCAGATCCGAGCAAGGAAACAGAAATTATAAGGCATTTACCCAGCGTTAAGGTTTCGAACGCACCAAGTCTGTGACCTTGACCATGGGCTTAGCGGGGGTGGGACGAATGTGGATTTGTCACAGAGTGGCAGAGGACCATTGGAGCAATGCGTGTGTGAAATGTGAAGCAGATCCGAGAAAAGAAACAGAAATTATAAGCCATTTACCGAGCGTTAAGGTTTCGTACGTACGTATGGACGTACGTTACGTACGTATGGATGCCGGTAACACTATATGCCCCCCTCACCATTCGGTAGCGGGGACATAATAAGGCATTTACCCAATGTTAAGGTTTCGAACGCACCAAGTCTGTGACCTTGACCCTGGGCTTAGCGGGGGCGGCACGAATGTAGATTTGTCACAGGGTGGCAGAGGACCATTGGAGCAATGCGTGTGTGAAATGTGAAGCAGATCGGAGCAAGGAAAGAGAAATTATAAGGCATTTAGCCAGCGTTAAGGTTTCGAACGCACCAAGTCTGTGACCTTGACCCTGGGCTTAGCGGGGGCGGCACGAATGTAGATTTGTCACAGGGTGGCAGAGGACCATTGGATGCAATGCTGTGTGAAATGTGAAGCAGATCCGAGCAAGGAAACAGAATTATAAGGCATTTAGCCATCAACGAAATTAAGGTTTTGAACGCACCAAGTCTGTGACCTTGACCCTGGGCTTAGCGGGGGCGGCACGAATGTAGATTTGTCACAGTGTGGCAGAGGACCATTGGAGCAATGCGTGTGTGAAATGTGAAGCAGATCGGAGCAAGGAAAGAGAAATTATTAGGCATTTACCCATCGTTAAGGTTTCGAACGCACCAAGTCTGTGACCTTGACCCTGGGCTTAGCGGGGGCGGCACGAATGTGGGATTTGTCACAGGTTGGCAGAGGACCATTGGAGCAATGCGTGTGTGAAATGTGAAGCAGATCGGTCGGAGCAAGGAAAGAGAAATTATTAGGCATTTACCCATCGTTAAGGTTTCGAACGCACCAAGTCTGTGACCTTGACCCTGGGCTTAGCGGGGGCGGCACGAATGTGGATTTGTCACAGGTTGGCAGAGGACCATTGGAGCAATGCGTGTGTGAAATGTGAAGCAGATCGGAGCAAGGAAACAGAAATTATAAGCCACTTACCGAGCGTTAAGGTTTCGTACGTACGTACGGAAGTACGTTACGTACGTACGGACGCCGGTAACACTATATGCCCCCCTCACCATTCGGTGGCGGGGGTATAATAAGGCATTTACCCAACGTTAAGGTTTCGAGGACCATGCAGTGATTTGTCAAGTAAAACTCAAGTTATTGCGTGGACAAGGATACAGAGTGGGAAAAATAAAAATGGCTGCCAAGGGGAGATAAGTGATCGGAAATATTTGAAAATGAACAAGCTTCTTCGTCTGTGATAAACATGTATACCAAAATAGGTTACTCCATCAAGTAGAACTCTAATTATTGCGTCGACAAGCTGTGTTCCGCCGGTACAAGGTGAATACATAATACGTCCCGTTTTTGCAAACGATTGTATAACAAGAAACGAGGCAAAGCCACGAAGGCCAGGTTTTTTCCAAGCATAGACACTTGGATAACATAATTATACCCACTTTTGTAGACTAGATGGCCGTGGCCTGCATGTTGCGCCTTGGGGCGAGGCATGGACACTAAAAAAATAGATATAGTAGATGGAAAAACTTTAACCAAAAAACTTTAACCAGACACACGGACGTACGGAAGAAGGACGGACGTATGCCGAAATGACGACGATATCGTGCTGACAATGATGATAAACACCCATGTGAAGTATCAAGGTAATGGGTGAAGCAGTTGCAGAGATATAGTACACGAAAAACTTTAACAAAAAAATTCAAAGTAAGTAATTTGACCTTGACATTGGGCATAGGGGCCGCACGGTTGGGGGGTAGAATGAAAATGGTATGGATGATGATAAACCCATGTGAAGTTTCAAGGTAATGGGCGAAGCTATTGCAGAGATATAGTATAACGAAAAACTTTTAACCAAAAAACTTTAACCAGACGTACGTTAAAAAGTTAACGTTGAAAATGGCTAAGACAATTACGTAGAAATAATAGGTGAAGGTAAAAAAAATGTTCACATGTTGGATAGTTGTATGTGGTAGGCACCCCTTGGTTATGAAGCTGTGAAAGTTTGGAGGTCCTAGGTGGTACAGTACCAAAGAAATGGACTTAAACACGAAAACTTAACATTGTAAACGCGAAAACTTAACATTGAAAATGGCTAAGTCGACTGCGCGGAAAAAATGGGTCAAGTTAAAAAAAAAGGTAAAATGTTGGATAGTGATATGTGGTGGGCACCCCTTCATTATGAAGCTGTGAAAGTTTGGTGGTCCTAGGTGGTACAGTAACAAAGAAATGGACTCAAACTTAACATTGATTGTGGACGCCGCCCGCCGCCAGCCGGGCAGCCGCCCACCGCCCGCCGCCAGCCGCCCGCTCGCCCGGCTTTCGCCAATCCAATAGCCTGGATTTTTTTTCAAAAAACCTGGCTAAAAATGATTGCCTCAACATGTACTTAGATAGATTTTGTGTAATTAATGATTTTGGTGATTTTGGCTACAAGAGATGGGTCAATACCAAATACACCCCTGGTTGTGGTTGACACAATGGGTATGGCGTTGAGGGGAGGGGTGGTGGATTAAGGTGGGAACTCACAACAAAGTTCGGTCCTCGTGACAGTTTCTTGCAGTTGGCCATCTCCTGGAGACAAACTTCTGTGGTTTTGTGGTCAGCTGTCGCCTCGTCACGAACACCCCATCGCATGTCCGCTATCTGTAATACACCCACAATGGGAAAGTATAAATATCATGATTGATTGATTAATGGTGCTTAATGGCCTGTCAACAGCTATGGTCATTTTCGGTCAGGTCTATGTGGTTGATTCCGTATGTCAGCTACCGGTATATAATAGGGGGAAATCCGAAAAATTCAGAACGGAAACAAACCCGAGAGCAAAACCGGGGATACCAGGATTACGGTAAAATACCTGTCTCATGTTCCCAACCAACCAACCAACCACATAAACATATCAGGCAAATATTCAATGGCACAAATTTAGAGAGGATCAGTAGCCGATTTCATCAAATTTGCAAAGTATACTTATCTAGAAAAGTATACTTTGAGGGAGTAATCATTAATTTTTCCCGAAATGCATTATTACATATAGAACCTATGACTTCATATATTTGATGATTAAAAGTATGCAGAATTATTATACTGAATTTATTACATTATCACAGCCAAAATGGCAATGATAATGTACGTAATAAATTCAGTATAATAAAAATTAATCAATTTATCCTTAAATTGAAAATTTCTCCCTCAAAGTATACTTTGCTAGATAAGTATACTTTGCAATGTTGGTGAAATAGGCTACAGGTATATTACCACTCAGAGTTTGCATGCTATACAATCTGGAATATGTTATCATTATGAAACCCAAGGAATGGAATGGTGCTTAATGGCCCATCAACACAAAAGAGTATCATTTAGGACCAAGCAATGTAGATGAAGAATAAAAATAATAGTAAAATAGTATGTTAGATGTGGTAGTCAACCAGATGATTAGGGTAACAATACAAATATGATGAGCAATAGAGATGAGTAACATGTGTACAATGATAAAATTATTGAAATGAAAAACATGTATACAATGATAACAAGAGTGCCGCAAGTCACAAAATACGCCCGTCGAATATGGGCCAGACAGCGAAGATGCATAAATGTGAAGCTGTCACCCAAGGCAAGAAACATTAATGAGAATTTGAAAGTCGATAGCATTATTTCTTCATCTCGTTGTGCTAAACATGTATTCTAATTTAGGCAGAGATAGAAAAGTAGAGTGTAAAGTAGAAATGATAGGGAATTGGATACAATAATGTAGAAAAAATGGCTAAGTTAAAAAGGTGATTTTTTGTTATTTTTTTTAAAAATATTTTTTCGGCTTGAAAACACCAAGGTGCACATCTTCAATATGTGTAGAAGACGTGTGTATAGTTTCAGAACGATCGACTGAATGGTTTCGGAGGAGTTGTGTACACAAACTCTGTACCGTATATAGAATTGTATAGAAAAATGTAGAAAAAATGGCTAAGTTAAAAAGGTGATATTTTTGTTACAAAATAATTTTCGCCATAAAAACACACAGGTGCACATCTTCAATATGTGTAGAAGACGTGTGCATAGTTTCAGATCGATCGACTGAAAGGTTTCGGAGGAGATGTGTACACAAACTCTGTACCGTATATAGAAATGTATAGAAAAATGAAGAAAAAATGGCTAAGTTAAAAAGGAGATATTTTTGTTACAAAATATTTTTTCGCCATGAAAACACCAAGGTGCACATCTTCAATATGTGTAGAAGACGTGTGTATAGTTTCAGATCGATCGACTGAACAGTTTCGGAGGAGTTGTGTACACGAACTATGCGCTTTTTCTTCAGCCGACCGCCCGCCCGCCGTGCGGTAAAACATAATATGTACCGTTTTTTAAAAACGGTCGTATAAAAATCAGATCTTTCGATAGAAGCTGGTCTCGTGGAGAAAGCTAATGAAATGAAACCCAGGGAAATTAAACACACTAAGGTGCCTGGTTTAGAGAGGTTCTGCTACATATGTTTTCCCCTTAATTGAGTGTTATTAATAAGCTAAACCCTTTAAACGTGTTCAATGCAACATACAATAAATATGATAAGACCAATATGTGCTAACACTGTAGATCCAGATGAGCCAGCTTGCAACGAGCCGTCTCATCTGGATCTGCATTGTTTGTCATTATTTTTAACACTTTGAAACAAACAAAACACCCTTGTTTGATTGATAAAAGAGGGAAAATTAACATGGAACAGACCATGGTATATATTTAGGGGTGAAAGGGTTAATTGTAAAGTAAATACCTGGAAGTCAAGGCCACGTTCCTGGCAATATTTCCGCAAATGTGGAATGGAGTGTTTCATCAGCCAGTTTTTCTCAGCCTGCATATCTACACAAAATACACATTATATGTACATATTGACATGCATATCTACACGAAATAGACTGTATGTTCACATATTGACACGCATATCTACACAAAATACACTGTATTTGCACATATTAACATGCATATCTACACAAAATACACTGTATGTGCACACATTGACATTCATATCTACACAAAATACACTGTATTTGCACATATTAACATGCATATCTACACAAAATACACTGTATGAGTACATATTGACATTCATATCTGCACAAAATACACTGTATGAGCACATACTGACATTCATATCTACACAAAATACACTGTATGAGCACATATTGACATTCATATCTACACAAAATACACTGTATGTGCACATATCGACATGTATATCTACACAAAATACACTGTATGAGCACATATTGACATTCATATCTACACAAAATACACTGTATGAGCACACATTGACATTCATATCTACACAAAATACACTGTATGAGCACATATTGACATGCATATCTACACAAAATACACTGTATGAGCACACATTGACATGTATATCTACACAAAATACACTGTATGCAGCAAAATACATATGCACATTCATATCTACACAAAATACACTGTATGTGCACATATTGACATGTATATCTACACAAAATACACTGTATGAGCACATATTGACATTCATATCTACACAAAATACACTGTATGAGCACACATTGACATTCATATCTACACAAAATACACTGTATGAGCACATATTGACATGCATATCTACACAAAATACACTGTATGAACACACATTGACATGTATATCTACACAAAATACACATTATCTGTACATACTGACATGCATATCTACACAAAATACACTGTATGAGCACATATTGACATATGTATATCTACATAAAATACACTGTATGAGCACATATTGACATTCATATCTACACAAAATACTGTATGAGCACATATTGACATTCATATCTACACAAAATACACTGCATGAGCACATATTGACACTCATAATCTACACAATACACTGTATGAACACACATTGACATGTATATCTACACAAAATACACATTATCTGTACATACTGACATGCATATCTACACAAAATACACTGTATGAGCACATATTGACATATGTATATCTACATAAAATACACTGTATGAGCACTATTGACATTCATATCTACACAAAATACTGTATGAGCACATATTGACATTCATATCTACACAAAATACACTGTATGAGCACATATTGACACTCATATCTACACAAAATACACTGTATGAACACACATTGATATTCATATCTACACAAAATACTGTATGAGCACATATTGACATGCATATCTACACAAAATACACTGTATGAGCACATATTGACATGTATATCTACCCAAATTACACTGTATGTGCATATATTCATTTATTGACATGCATATCGACACAAAATACATTTGTATTTATATTCGTGGCGAATGGCTGCATAAATCCTTTGCTCAAATGTGGCTGTGACTGGAGAAATTGGGCTTATGGCATTTGCGACCAGTGTAGCTCCTGATCTAATAGCACACTCCTGTAGACTGATGATGATCAATACTATTTGTTAGAAGCATTACAGGGGTTTCACTGCTGGAATGACGAGTAGGGCAGATATTGATCGGATACACATGCTGATTGGGATCTACACTGGTTGCAAAACCTGTAAGCCCCATTCTCCAGTCATAGCCACAAATATGTTGACCTCAACTGGTATGAGTGTGCATATAGTTGTTGGATATCTGTGTAGGTATGTCGTTCTAAATTGAAATGCAGTGCCACTGGTGTGTCTCTTTTGCGTTGAGTGTCACTATGATACTCTGTTTATGTATTGGTTCTACACTTCAATATGGAAGGAAGATAATCCAGAATAAATATCATATTTCAACCTCGGACTGAGACAAGAAACATTACGATGTGTGCACCAAGCCTACTGTCCATTTCACAAAACCAAACCCGCCCAAAGTTTACGGCTATAAACAACGCAAAAACTTCTTTTGTTTTCTGATTTTATCAAAATTTAAGAATTTGTTGAATATTTGTTGAGAATATTTTGTGAAATTTTGTCAAATATTGATTTTATTACGAAACATTGATTTGTCTATGGGAATTTAACATGGGGGAAAAGGAGGCGGAGGAGCTGGGCAGGAGTAAACAAAAATTTACATTGACTCAGAAACCTGGCTAGACAGCTTGGAAAAAATCTAAGAAAACAAAAGTTCAATTTTGAAAATCCATTAACTATTTCTGAAATTAGAAAAAATTCCCATGTTAAATCCCCATAGACATATTCACTCCTATCTGTGAAGAAGTCTATGGAGATTTAACATGGAGAAACTGTTTTTTTTTTCAAATAAAATCAATATTGGACTAAATTTCACAAAATAAAGAGAAGGCTCATTCTTAAATTTTAATTGTTTTTAAAAATTTAAGACTAAAAAAAAAATTGTTTTTGCATTGTTTATATATATAGCTGTAACATTTGGGTAGCTTTCGTGAAACAGACAGTAGTTCCAGATCAGTCTGCAGACCTATCAGGGCATAATATACTGGTCGCAATTCATTCAATTGATGTGTGAAATATGAAGCAATTATATACTCAACAAAACTAGAAACGTCCCTGTTTTATAGCCGGTGTAGCTCCGTCTATGTATGTACCACATGTTCAAAGTACATGTATTTTAAACCGTGGCGATGTTCAGAATACGACCGTGTAGAGTTTAGCCGATACACACGGTTTACATAGCGGCCAGTGACCGGAACGTTGATTTCCACTTTTTGCACGTGCACGCTATACTTGTCATCGATAAGGTGATTCATTTCATGTCGTACCATTCATGCGATAGGGGCTATTCGGAAAATTAATTTTTTTTTTTAATTTTTCACTGTTTTCGATATGCCACGGCTTTCCGAAAACGAGCGAAATCAGGCAATTGGGATGCTTGCGGGTGGGATGGCCGCCAGGGTGGTCGCACCTCGGTTTGGTTGCTGTCGGAAGACGATTGATCGTCTTGCAGCCCGGTACCAGCAGACTGGGGTTGTTCACGACCGGCAGCGACCTGGTAGGCCTCGTGTAACGACGGCTAGAGCCGATCGTTACATTACGTTGACGCACTTACGTCAACGTCGATTGGCAGCCACAGTCACTGCTAGGCGATACGGTGTCTCAGGGCAGACCATTCGCAACCGGTTACGTCGTAACGCCCAACCAATCCGGGCACGCCGCCCGTACACTAGTCAGATAATGACCCAACGTCACCGTGCTGCCAAAATGTTATGGGCGCGACGTCATCTGAACTGGAGAAGGGCTGACTGGAACCGAGTGAGTTTTGTTCACCGAGATGAATCTCGGTTCACAGTTAGTCATGCTGACGGAAGATTACGGGTATACAGGCGTAAAAATGAAAGATTCACCGATTGTTGCATTGTTGAGAAGAACAGGTTTGGGGGAGGGAGCGTAATGGTCTGGGGTGGGATCATGGGAAACCGGAAGACAGATTTGGTTGTTGTACAGGGCAACATCAATGCACAACGTTATGTTGGAGATGTGCTAAATGCACATGCCTTACCATTTATCCGTCAGCATGGTCCTGGTGTGACATTGATGCACGACAATGCCCGCCCTCACGTAGCCAGGGTCACCACTCAATACTTACAGCAAAACAACGTCGACGTCATGCCATGGCCCGCGGTCTCCCCGGATCTCAATCCCATTGAGCACATATGGGATGAGCTGGGCCGCAAAGCACGAGCTAACCATCAGATTGACAATGTTCGCGATCTTACACGGGCGTTACAACGGGAATGGTAGGAATTTGCCCAACGCACTGGTATTGCGTTACGTCACGTCGATGCGGCGTAGGACCATTGCATGCATTCATGCAAATGGTGGCCACACTCGGTACTAACGAGATTTACTGAATTTGCCACATTACTTATTGAAATTCCATCTCTAAACATTAAGTAACACATTTCTGAGTTTTTGTGATTTTTGATTTTGACCCCTACCGCCCTTGGCCGGTTATCTCTCGAATATTTAACAAGATATCCAAATGCAATTTATTGGCTTTGATACAGAAATGAATGAACTTGTTTTTCCATTTTGATTTTTAAAAGTAACCCTTTTGGTTTTTGATGAATCTTTCCTTAAACATGGAGGGACGTTTCTAGTTTTGCTCAGTAATAATAAGGAATTTACCTGTGTGAACACACTGAGCATGTGACCTTGACCTTGGGTATAGCAGGGGTCCAAGTATTGTGGAGTTGTCACAGCATGATGGCGAATCAGCAGATGAATGCATGTGTGAAATATGAAGTAGTGATGTAAAGGAAACATAAATCGTAAGAAATTTACCCGAGCGTTGAGCTTGTGACAGGACGGATGGGATGTACGGTTGCCTGTAACATTACATATCCACCACACAAGTCAGTGGCAGGGCATACAAAAATACTTATTTGAGCTTCAAAAAGCAAACAGTGAACAAGTGAATAGTTAACTATTTTTAGATCATTTTTACTCCAAAGTTTGAAAAGTGATGTGCATTTATAATTTGTTTCAAGTACAATGTACATGTATTTTGTACTCCCCTTTTTGAAAATCAGTGTGTATTCAGCTAAAATAAATGTGTAAAAAACACCAAATATGCATCTGATCTTGAGCTCTGACATTGTATTACATAATTTTGTGACTGTGACTGAAGAAATGGGCCTTATGGGATTGGCGACCAGTGTAGCTCCTGATCAAATAGCACACTCCTGTAGCCAGATAACAATCTATATTCCTGTTAGAAGCATGATGGGTGTTTCATTGACGGAATGGTGAACAATGCAGACCCTGATTAGACTGTGCAGGTGCACAGGATGATCTGGATCTACACTGGTCACAAATCCCATAAGCCCCATTTCTCCAGTCACAGCCACATATAAAGGAGGTAATGAGGAATCGTAGCTAGTTATCTATATAAATTTATATAAATTAGGTCCAAATTGTGTAGTTTAGGGCCTTATATATTGCTTGTAAAAAGAGCGAATGTATAATGATTTGTGAAAAGGAGTCAATATAGTGATTTCCACTAGTGTTGGTTCAAATCATCCTACATATATGGCACGCCGTTCTTATATTTATTCCCGAAACAAGATATCTACTAAACTATACTATAGATATCTATTTATATTATATGAAGATATCTACTAAATTTTTTATAGTATAAATTTAGTAGATATCTTATAAACTATATGAGATATCTCATAAAGTATATAAGATATCTACATAAAGTTTAGTAGATATCTAATAGTTTATAAGATATCTTATATACTTTTTTATCATAAGATATCTACTAAACTTTAGTAGATCTTATATACTTTATGAGATATCTTATATAGTTTAGTAGTATCTCATATACTTTAGTAGATATCTTATATAATTTATAAGATATCTTATATAAATGCAAATCAATTAAGATATCTTATATGTTTAGTAGTATCTTATATATTTTAGTAGATATCTTATATCTTTTAGTAGATATCTTGTTTCGGGAATAAATATAAGAACGGCGTGCCATGGCACGCCGTTCTTATATTTATTCCCGAAACAAGATATCTACTAAACTTTACTAGATATCTTATATATTATATGAGATATCTACTAAAGTTTAGTAGATATCTTATATAGTTTAATGATATCTTATATACTTTTTTATATAAGATATCTACTAAAGTTAGCAGATATATTATAAACTATATGAGATATCTCATAAAGTATATAAGATATCTACTAAAGTTTAGTAGATATCTTATATAGTTTATAAGATATCTTATATACTTTTTTATATAAGATATCTACTAAACTTTAGTAGATATCTTATATACTTTATGAGATATCTTATATAGTTTAGTAGATATCTCATATACTTTAGTAGATATCTTATATAGTTTATAAGATATCTTATATAAATGCAAATTAATTAAGATATCTTATATGTTTAGTAGATATCTTATATATTTTAGTAGATATCTTATATCTTTTAGTAGATATCTTGTTTCGGGAATAAATATAAGAACGGCGTGCCATATACATATCTACGCAATCTGATCTGGGAATACATATAACTTGACGGATTCATATTTTCACACTTATTAATGTTATTGCAATCAGTGTAGACTCAGATCAGTGCAGTCTGATCTGGGTCTACTCTGTTCGCAAAACTCATTTTTGTGCTATTCAAATAAATGCTGAAATACAACAAAGGACAGTATCTCAATAAATAGATTTACAAAGGGAAGTAACTAGCTACAATTCCTCATTGAGTCTACCTGTGAATGTGGAGCTGAGGAAGACACGAATGACTGAAGACTCCAGACGTGGTAGTTGTGACACGACACCCGAAAACACCCGCTGCGAGATGGAAAATTCATTCTCTCCCCGTCTTGGCTCCATCGCCTCGCAATCCCCACGTCTATGTCGGTCAGAGGCTTACTGATCACTGACTTTCACTGGAGACTTGCAATCAGCCTCATCAATGTGTCAGCTGTCAGGGGCGTAGCCAGGGACACATTTCTGATACGCACACATATCAAATGGTAGAACATTGGGTGAGCATGGCTCACTCTAGTTCTATGTGATAGAACGGCTGCAAATCTATTTTTTCAATCTGTTATTCTCTTTATTTGTACACCAACAACACACACAAAGTTGCTGAGATTTTGTCACACAGAACTAGGCTCACTCGTCAACCTAGCGAAGTGAGGGAGAGTGCTAGGAGATCCTATCTAACGCGTTTTCCTGCATTATTTACGGCACCATTTGTTTGTAATCGACATGTACGTTTGATACAAAATGCGTTATGTTCCAGACTCAATAGCAACCAACCCCTCGCACCACCCCCAAGATTGTATTGCATATTTCGAAAAATAAGCCCTTTGTTTGTTTTTTGTTTTTTTCGCACGCACGTGCGTGCGTGCGTGCGTATGCCTTGCTACGCCACTGGCTGTCGCCTGAACTTCATCAAGGATCTGTGCAACGTGACAAACATAAACATTTTAATAAAGCTGGTGTTATTGTATTTAACTATTTCAACACTTAACTCTTTCAACCATGCAGGCCACAATTCAAATATGTACAAATACTGTAGATCCAGAAGAGCCGGCTCATCAGGATCTGCAGTATTTACCTGTAGCTTAAGATTTTTCTACACACACCTTTTTGCATGAATGGAATAGTCCAACTAGAATTAGAACAGAATAGTCAATATCAGATATGTAGGGGTGAAAGGGTTTAAAGGGTTGTGGCTGAGAAAAGGTACTGATGGTCATCTTGACAGGCCTATGGTGTCTAATATAAGGTTCGACAATTTCTAGCCGTGCGTAAACGTTTTTACTTTTACCCACGGTTGGACATGGTTGAATGTTATTGTTACATTTACATCGGAAAATATCATGCAATTTGAGCATATATGCAGTACTTTCTGTACTTTGATAATCTGCTCCATTCAATCAGCTGATTTACACATACATATTCTGGCGCCACAGTATATACACATCGCGTGATGCAGCCGCATCAATTTCAAAATATCAGTTCAACCGTTGTGAACTGGTCTGTAGACTTAACGGCACGTTCCAGTAACATCATGAGACACATGCATTACATAAGTGTTGACTTCACCCCGGAATGAGCATTGTCTACAGTCATGGTCAAACAGCACATGCTGTATATTTGAACATGGTTGTGAGCTGTGTCGAACAACGGCAGTCATGTAACAGTCATATTCCTGTGAGTATTTTGTACTCCCACTTTTGATAATAAGTGCATATTCAGCTAAAATAAATGCGTAAAATACCAATACGTACACACCTTATCTGGAGCTCCGAGTGTTGTGCATATAGCCATTGTCGGAATCCTGCTATTTTATTGTTTTTGCTCATGTCCCCTTCAGATTTGCCCATGTAATATCTTCAATATTTCTTGAAGGATTGCTTTAATATCTCTTGATCCATTAGAACCTTCATCGCGGAAACACTTAGCCATTTTGTCATGTTTGTTACGTCAAAAAGTTTGTAAGAGTTTCTCCAACATGTAATATCTTTAATATTACGTGATCGATTGCTTCAATACTTGGACACTTGAATCATCTGAGCATTTCTCACACACTCGCACCACCATTAACACAACCTTAAAGGTTAAGTGGCTATGTGTTTCAGCGACATTTTGAAGATGACAAAGGTAAGGGCTTTGTCATCTTCAACATGTCGCTGAAACACTTAGCCATTATCGCTATGTTTGTAAAACATGGACATCATGTTACGTCAAAAAGTTTTTCCAACATGTAATACCTTGAATATTACGGAAAAGATTGCTTCAATACTTGAACACTTGAATCACCTGAAAATTGACCGTTGTCACCTTCGAAATATCGCTGAAACACTTAGCCATTTTGTTACGTCAAAAAGTTTGCAAGAGTTTCTCCATCATGTAATATCTTCAATATATTTCTTGAAGGATTGCTTTAATATTCGGACAGTTCATTCATCTGAATATGTGTGATGCAATCACACCACCAATGGCATGACCTGGACCTTTGTGACCTTCAAAATGGTGCTGAAACAATTAGCCATTTTCTTACATCAAGCAGTTTGTAAGACATTCTCAAATGAAATTTGTGTACATTTAAAGTTTTGTTTAGACACAATCTCTAGTTAGACTCCAGTATGTCATGGGGGCATATAGCAGTGGGCAGTAATAAGCAGTAACTAGCAGTATACTGCTTGCTACTGCTTGTTACTGCTAGCAGTAATAAGAAGTTTATTGCTACTGCTTATTACTGCCAGCAGTATGAAATGCCTCATCGCGTATCGCGGCAACGAGGGCCCAAACTTGCCCCTATTCCCCATTATTTCACTCTCGCGGAGCAAGGTTTGGCCCCCTATTGGGGCCTCATCATAATATAACCCGGGGTCTCACTATAGGTATTACGTAGGGGACCTCTCACAGACACGCCCCAATGTACTTTACTGCTGGGGGAAAATTCTCGTATCGCGGCAACGAGGGCCCAAACTTGCCCCTATTCCCCATTATTTCACTCTCGCGGAGCAAGGTTTGGCCCCCTATTGGGGCCTCATCATAATATAACCCGGGGTCTCACTATATAGGTACGTACGACCTCTCACAGACACGCCCCATGTACTTTACTGCTGGGGGAAAATTCTCGTATCGCGGCAACGAGGGCCCAAACTTGCCCCTATTCCCCATTATTTCACTCTCGCGGAGCAAGGTTTGGCCCCCTATTGGGCCTCATCATAATATAACCCGGGGTCTCACTATATAGGTTACGTATTGGACCTCTCACAGACACGCCCCATGTAGTTTACTGCTGGGGGAAAATTCTCGTAATCGCGGCAACGAGGGCCCAAACATTGCCCTATTCCCAATTATTCACTCTCGCGGAGCAAGGTTTGGCCCCCTATTGGGGCCTCATCATAATATAACCCGGGGTCTCACTATATAGGTTACGTAGGGGACCTCTCACAGACACGCCCCATGTGTTTACTGCTGTGGGAAAATTCTCGTAATCGCGGCAACGAGGGCCCAAACTTGCCCCTATTCCCCATTATTTCACTCTCGCGGAGCAAGGTTTGGCCCCCAATATATATTGGGGCCTCATCATAATATAACCCGGGGTCTCACTATATAGGTTACGTAGGGGACCTCTCACAGACACGCCCCATGTAGTTTACTGCTGTGGGAAAATTCTCGTATCGCGGCAACGAGGGCCCAAACTTGCCCCTATTCCCCATTATTTCACTCTCGCGGAGCAAGGTTTGGCCCCCTATTTGGGGCCTCATCATAATATAACCCGGGGTCTCACTATATAGGTTACGTAGGGGACCTCTCACAGACACGCCCCATGTAGTTTACTGCTGGGGGAAAATTCTCGTATCGCGACAACGAGGGCCCAAACTTGCCCCTATTCCCCATTATTTCACTCTCGCGGAGCAAGGAGGTTTGGCCCCCTATTGGGGCCTCATCATAATATAACCCGGGGTCTCACTATATAGGTTACGTAGGGGACCTCTCACAGACACGCCCCATGTAGTTTACTGCTGTGGGATTAAAACTCGTATCGCGGCAACGAGGGCCCAAACTTGCCCCCTATTCCCCATTATTTCACTCTCGCGGAGCAAGGTTTGCCCCCTATTGGGGCCTCATCATAATATAACCCGGGGTCTCACTATAGGTTACGTAGGGGACCTCTCACAGACACGCCCCATGTAGTTTACTGCTGGGGAATAAAATTCTCGTATCGCGGCAACGAGGGCCCAAACTTGCCCCTATTCCCCATTATTTCACTCTCGCGGAGCAAGGTTTGGCCCCCTATTGGGGCCTCATCATAATATAACCCGGGGTCTCACTATATAGGTTTACGTAGGGGACCTCTCACAGACACGCCCCATGTAGTTTACTGCTGTGGGAAAATTCTCGTATCGGCGGGCAACGAGGGCCCAAACTTGCCCCTATCCCCATTATTTCACTCTCGCGGAGCAAGGTTTGGCCCCCTATTGGGGCCTCATCTAATATAACCCTGGGGTCTCACTATATAGGTTACGTAGGGGACCTCTCACAGACACGCCCCATGTAGTTTTCTGCGTGGGAAAATTCTCGTATCGCGGCAACGAGGGCCCAAACTGCCCCTATTCCCCATTATTTCACTCTCGCGGAGCAAGGTTTGGCCCCCTATTGGGGCCTCATCATAATATAACCCGGGGTCTCACTATATAGGTTACGTAGGGGACCTTTCACAGACACGCCCATGTAAGTTTTACTGCTGGGGGGAAAATTCTCGTATCGCGGCAACGAGGGCCCAAACTTGCCCCTATTCCCCATTATTTCACTCTCGCGGAGCAAGGTTTGGCCCCTATTGGGGCCTCATCATAATATAACCCGGGTCTCACTATATAGGTTACGTAGGGGACCTCTCACAGACACCGACCCCCATGTACTTTACTGCTGGGGGAAAATTCTCGTATCGCGGCAAACGAGGGCCCAAACTTGCCCCTATTCCCCATTATTTCACTCTCGCGGAGCAAGGTTTGGCCCCCTATTGGGGCCTCATCATAATATAAACCCGGGGTCTCACTATATAGGTTACGTAGGGGACCTCTCACAGAACACGCCCCATGTAGTTTACTGCTGGGGGAAAATTCTCGTATCGCGGCAACGAGGGCCCAAAACTTGCCCTATTCCCAATTATTTCACTCTCGCGGAGCAAGGTTTGGCCCCCTATTGGGGCCTCATCATAATATAACCCGGGGTCTCACTATATAGGTTACGTAGGGGACCTCTCACAGACACGCACCAGTAGTTTACTGCTGTGGGAAAATTCTCGTATCGCGGCAACGAGGGCCCAAACTTGCCCCTATACCCCATTATTTCACTCTCGCGGAGCAAGGTTTGGCCCCCTATTGGGGCCTCATCATAATATAACCCGGGGTCTCACTATATAGGTTACGTAGGGGACCTCTCACAGACACGCCCCATGTAGTTTACTGCTGTGGGAAAATTCTCGTATCGCGGCAACGAGGGCCCAAACTTGCCCTATTCCCCATTATTTCACTCTCGCGGAGCAAGGTTTGGCCCCCTATTTGGGGCCTCATCATAATATAACCCGGGGTCTCACTATATAGGTTACGTAGGGGACCTCTCACAGACACGCCCCATGTAGTTTACTGCTGGGGAAAGGGGAAAATTCTCGTATCGCGGCAACGAGGGCCCAAACTTGCCCCTATCCCCCATTATTTCACTCTCGCGGAGCAAGGTTTGGCCCCCTCTTGGGGCCTCATCATAATATAACCCGGGGTCTCACTATATAGGTTACGTAGGGGACCTCTCACAGACACGCCCCATGTAGTTTACTGCTGTGGGAAATTCCTCGTATCGCGGCAACGAGGGCCCAAACTTGCCCCTATTCCCCATTATTTCACTCTCGCGGAGCAAGGTTTGGCCCCCTATTGGGGCCTCATCATAATATAACCCGGGGTCTCACTATATAGGTTACGTAGGGGACCTCTCACAGACACGCCCATGTAGTTTACTGCTGGGGGAAAATTCTCGTATCGCGGCAACGAGGGCCCAAACTTGCCCCTATTCCCCATTATTTCACTCTCGCGGAGCAAGGTTTGGCCCCCTATTGGGGCCTCATCTAATATAACCCGGGTCTCACTATATAGGTTACGTAGGGGACCTCTCACAGACACGCCCCATGTAGTTTACTGCTGGTGGAAAATTCTCGTATCGCGGCAACGAGGGCCCAAACTTGCCCCTATTCCCCATTATTTCACTCTCGCGGAGCAAGGTTTGGACCCCTATTGGGGCCTCATCATAATATAACCCGGGGTCTCACTATATAGGTTACGTAGGGGACCTCTCACAGACACGCCCCATGTAGTTTACTGCTGTGGGAAAAAATTCTCGTATCGCGCAACGAGGGCCCAAACTTGCCCTATTCCCCATTATTTCACTCTCGCGGAGCAAGGTTTGGCCCCCTATTGGGGCCTCATCATAATATAAACCCGGGGTCTCACATATAGGTACGTAGGGACCTTTCACAGACACGCCCCATGTAGTTTACTGCTGGGGGAAAATTCTCGTATCGCGGCAACGAGGGTCCCAAACTTGCCCTATTCCCCATTATTCACTCTCGCGGACCAAGGTTTGGCCCCCTATTGGGCCTCATCATAATATAACCCGGGTCTCACTATATAGGTTACGTAGGGGACCTCTCACAGACACGCCCCATGTAGTTTACTGCTGTGGGAAAATTCTCGTATCGCGGCAACGAGGGCCCAAACTTGCCCCTATTCCCCATTATTTCACTCTCGCGGAGCAAGGTTTGGCCCCCTATTGGGGCCTCATCATAATATACACCGGGGTCTCACTATATAGGTTACGTAGGGGACCTCTCACAGACACGCCCATGTACTTTACTGCTGGGGGAAAATTCTCGTGTATCGCGGCAACGAGGGCCCAAACTTGCCCCTATTCCCCATTATTTCACTCTCACGGAGCAAGGTTTGGCCCCCTATTGGGGCCTCATCATAATATAACCCGGGGTCTCACTATATAGGTTACGTAGGGGACCTCTCACAGACACGCCCCATGTACTTTACTGCTGGGGGAAAATTCTCGTATCGCGGCAACGAGGGCCCAAACTTGCCCCTATTCCCCATTGGTATCTGCACTTTTCGAAAGTAATTTTCATGAATGAACTAGTCTGAAAATAGTTTTGTGACAATTGGATTGGTTGTAAAATATACATAGATGTACGTGAATTTAGCAGTGGGCAGTAATAAGCAGTAACTAGCAGTATACTGCTTGCTACTGCTTGTTACTGCTAGCAGTAATAAGAAGTTTATTGCTACTGCTTATTACTGCCAGCAGTATGAAATGCCTCATCGCGTATCGCGGCAACGAGGGCCCAAACTTGCCCCTATTCCCCATTATTTCACTCTCGCGGAGCAAGGTTTGGCCCCCTATTGGGGCCTCATCATAATATAACCCGGGGTCTCACTATATAGGTTACGTAGGGGACCTCTCACAGACACGCCCCATGTAGTTTACTGCTGTGGGAAAATTCTCGTATCGCGGCAACGAGGGCCCAAACTTGCCCCTATTCCCCATTATTTCACTCTCGCGGAGCAAGGTTTGGCCCCCTATTGGGGCCTCTCATAATATAACCCGGGGTCTCACTATATAGGTTACGTAGGGGACCTCTCACAGACACGCCCCATGTAGTTTACTGCTGGGGGAAAATTCTCGTATCGCGGCAACGAGGGCCCAAACTTGCCCCTATTCCCCACCCCTTATTTCACTCTCGCGGAGCAAGGTTTGACCCCCTATTGGGGCCTCATCATAATATAACCCGGGGTCTCACTATATAGGTTACGTAGGGGACCTCTCACAGACACGCCCCATGTAGTTTACTGCTGGGGGAAAATTCTCGTATCGCGGCAACGAGGGCCCAAACTTGCCCCTATTCCCCATTATTTCACTCTCGCGGAGCAAGGTTTGGCCCCCTATTGGGGCCTCATCATAATATAACCCGGTGTCTCACTATATAGGTTACGTAGGGGACCTCTCACAGACACGCCCCATGTACTTTACTGCTGGGGGAAAATTCTCGTATCGCGGCAACGAGGGCCCGAACTTGCCCCTAATTGGTCATTGATTACAAATGTATAACATTTGCCGTCTGTTTTTCACAATAAATATGTTTATGATAGCGATATATACATTTGAATTACATGTTATGACACCAATGGCACAGCATAAACAATAGGGCCATGATGGTACTGGCGCCAGAAATAACGTATAACTAGTGTTAATACAGAACGTCGACGTCAAGTCCAAAATTGTTTTTTTTTTATTTAAAAGTCTCGCGAATCAACTTTGTGCGATACCACCAACCATACGCACAACACAAGCCGGTGTTTGTGGCCCCTCTTCGGAACTGCTAAGCATTGCGCTTTGTTCCTGAATCCCTTATTTCATATTGGATCTCACAACTGCACTGTATTATACGATGTATTATAGATAATATGAATAAAACATGTTTACACCAACTATTGAAATGTCGTTAATTCGGTAACATGAACGCTCATTGGCTACATACTACTTCCGGTACTCTAGTCGCTACCCTACCGCATGTGAGGGTTTGACTCGGGTTGCGACTCCAGTCGTCCCATTGACAACTCGGCTAACTCGATGGTAGATGTAGAGTTTGACTAAAAAACGGTCATAGGACGTGTGAACTTTCCATGTTGATCCCTATCATTATCATCGAGATTTCATACTGATTTCGCGTGTCAATATTCCTTTAAAGTGCCCATGAAATGATCATACTAGAATGTCGGTAAAACAGACGAATGCTCCCCGACAACGCTTTGATGGAAATTCCAATGTTATTTAACTTGACCCCTTGGTAGGGCATTTAGTTTAGTGTAGTCTTGTATTTAACGCCCGTAATTGTCTTGTAGACCTTACATGGCGATTAATGGTCAATGGCCGTTGACCTAATTTTGAATTTTTGATTTCATTGTAATGTGGCCTAAATGGTGCAGCCAAAGTTAGTCACTGATATTCGACCAATTTCGGTATAGAATTAGCGCGCCCAGTGCACAGTCGGACAGATACACAGGTAGAAAGGTAGTGTTATCATCTTTATGCTGAGCGTCAAACAGCGAGGAAACAGCTAGTACCATTTATTTAGTCTTTGGTATGACCCGGCTGTGGGACTCGAACCCGAAACCTCCCGGTCACCAGGCGGACGCCTCTTGGTAGGGCAGCATGGTTTTACCGAATAAATACTACTTGGAAAATGGTTAATATGTATACCAAGTGTGGTGTCACTCCCTGAAATAGTTGCCGAAATATAAGGTGACTGAAAACAATAACATATCAAAGTCCAATCACCTTGACCGTGGGCATTGGTGCAGCATGTGCATACCACATGATAACTACTTGGATAAATGGTTAAGACGGTTTTGAGCATATAGCCCGGACACAATTTAAAAACAAGAGCTGTCCTTGTCTCGATATGCAGTGATGAAGTTTCGTTATAATATCCACACAGTTTTTAATTAACTTACAAAATGTATATATTCCGGACGGGAAAGTGTTGGGGTGGACGCGGACGTGGCGTCGACGTGACGACATCAAATCCATATAGTACATGTATATATATATATGCGGAAACAATTATAGATTAAATATGATAAAAAGGTATGGACAATTACTGCTACATTCGGCCAGCAATTCAGAATAAGTACAAAATCAGTCGAAACATGTGAGAATTATTTGAATGAATGAGCAGGAGTGCAACAAGTACCGTGCGTATAACTTCCCCACAGTGACGGGAAATACTTTATAAATAGCACATATCAGTACACTGATTCACATGAAGATGACAATTTCTCTTACACAAACATCAATTCCGGTACACAATAGTCTGTAATGGAAAAGAGCGTAACGGAAATAAGTATTCACTTGAAGATCCGTTTTTGCACCCTATATACACAAACTTACATGAATGTCGTGTGCGTAAATACAAATAAAAGAGCGGCATGTCCGTTTTCAAATGTGTTTAGTATATTAGTCAGCTGCGCTTATAAAAAAAAGATGATACTCACAGTGATGATGGTTCCAAAGTGTATGTTACGAAATACGTACATATACCATCACTATTCTTGACCATGCTTCCAACTCTAGCCGAGTTGTTGTCCTTGCACAATTATCCCGTCACCAACCAATTTGCACGCCATCAATAATGAAGAGTTAACGGTGTTGATCTTTGTAAAGACATACTATTGAATTGCATGTATCTTTGACCGAACAAATGACAACTTATATAAATGAAAAACAATCTCAGATTTTGAACATACAATTGAAAATTAGAAACACATACATTATCAATAGGGAAGTTGAATGTGTAACAGGGTGCATATATGCTACCATGTGTGTGATATGACGTTGTTACGAAAATATACCTAAATGAACACAATACGGCAAACAGGCAGGTGTTGCTTCAAATCTATCCTTAACGTAACATCGTAACTAACATTTTACCAAAACAAAATTTTATAAAGTTTAACATATTTAACCTTGAACGTTTATCATATGGACATCAAGGAAATATCACTAAATGTGTTTAGTATATTAGCCAGCCAGGTTAATATCACTAAATGAATCATGTATGGGTGGTGACAAACATGCATATACAATTCAAATTTTTTTTAATATCATTTGACCAATTGCGAATCGTATGCTTTCCGCAGTGATTAGTTGGAGCATGGTAAATTGGCATATGAAGCTTCAAAATAGAGCAATCAAGCTTCAAGTCAATCGGTGAAGTGCTACGTACACACTTCTTACACAAATTTTACAAAAAATGTCATTTGACCCGGACCTGCGGTATTCAGGCAGCATGGGCTTTCCACACGATACATAGTTTGAGCATGGTAGACATGTATTTTTTAAAAGTTTCATGTGGTTGGAGTGATATAATAATTTACTACAACATGAACATAAATACAGATGCATGTATGGCAGTAGAAGTGTTACTATGTTCAATATTTAAATATTTGTCCCATAAAAAATATATGCATTCGATTATCGAATACATATTAACGTATTCTAGTATTTATATTCGGTTTTCAAATATGTATTTGATAATCGAATGCATATATTTATTATTTGACATGCATTTAATTGTAACAGATATACTGCCATAATGCTGTTTAATTATTGAATACACATATCGTGATGATAGACAGAACATATTTTTATTCGATAAATTGAACGTATATATAAATTATCAAACACATAAACATGTCCATTATCGAACGCATACTTTTGTAACAAAAAAAAATTCGTTCGATTATCAAACATACACATGTCCATTATCGAACGCATATAATTTTGTACCCATTTTTTTTTATCAAATCACTATATTTTTGGGTACAAAATTATATGGGTTCGATAATGGACATGTGTAGTTTGATAATCGAACAATTTTTTTTTTATCGAACGAATATTTTTTTTATCGAATGAATATTGTTTTTATCTAATGAATATATTTTTGCGTACAAAATTATATGCGTTCGATAATGGACATGTGTATGTTTGATAATCAAACAAATATTTTTTGTTACAAAAGTATGCGTTCGATAATGGACATGTGTATATTCGATATAAATCGAATGAATATGTTTTTGTTACAAAAGTATGCGTTCGATAATGGACATGTTTATGTGTTTGATAATTGATATAATTTTTTTATATGTTCAATTTATCGAATATAAATAGGTTCTGTCTATCACCACGATATGTGTATTCAATAATTAAACAGCATTATGGCAGTGTATCTGTTACAATTAAATGTATGTCCAATAATAAATATATGCATTCGATTATCAAATACATATTTGAAACAAGTACGACAAAGTCGGGCGATCCTTGCAAACCGCCGAACACCGAATATAAATACTAGAATACGTTAATATGTATTCGATAATCGAATGCATATATTTTTTATTGGACAAACATTTAAATATTGAACATAGCAACACGTCTACTGCCATATGCATGCACACCAATGAAGCAACTATATCAAATAGATGTGACAAAAATGAAATATGCTGCATCTAAAATACAATAATTACAACCTTAAAGTTTTCATTGCACTGCCACGATTAACGGTAGCTATGCAAGGCGAGACGTAAGAAAGCAACATACTGATAACAGTTGTTGTTGTCACTGATTGTTTTAACCAGAATAAGCGCAGTGACAACGGCAACGTCCACGGCTTATTGCTGTTTTGTTCAGTTGAGTATTTGTTTTAAAACAAACAAAAAATAGCAAAATTGCGAGCATATGGCAGTAGAAGTGTTACTATGTTCAATATTTAAATATTTGTCCCATAAAAAATATATGCATTCGATTATCGAATACATATTAACGTATTCTAGTATTTATATTCGGTTTTCAAATATGTATTTGATAATCGAATGCATATATTTATTATTTGACATGCATTGAATTGTAAAAGATATACTGCAATAATGCTGTTTAATTATTGAATACACATATCGTGATGATAGACAGAACATATTTTTATTCGATAAATTGAACGTATATATAAATTATCAAACACATAAACATGTCCATTATCGAACGCATACTTTTGTAACAAAAAAAAATTCGTTCGATTATCAAACATACACATGTCCATTATCGAACGCATATAATTTTGTACCCATTTTTTTTTATCAAATGGACTATATTTGGGTTTTTTTGGTACAAAATTATATGGGTTCGATGGAATGGACATGTGTATGTTTGATAATCGCAATTTTTTTTTGTTAACAAAATGACTATTATTTTTGGGTACTTATATGGGTTCGATAACATGTGTGTTTGATAATGACAATTTTTTTTTTTAAAAGTAGCGTTCGATAAGCATGTTTATGTGTTTGATAATTTTATATATACGTTCAATTTATCGAATAAAAATATGTTCTGTCTATCATCACGATTATGTGTATTCAATAATTAAACAGTATTATGGCAGTATATCTGTTACAATTCAATGCATGTCAAATAATAAATATATGCATTCGATTATCAAATACATATTTGAAAACCGAATATAAATACTAGAATACGTTAATATGTATTCGATAATCGAATGCATATATTTTTTTATGGGACAAATATTTAAATATTGAACATAGTAACACTTCTACTGCCATATGCTCGCAATTTTGCTATTTTTTGTTTGTTTTAAAACAAATACTCAACTGAACAAAACAGCAATAAGCCGTGGACGTTGCCGTTGTCACTGCGCTTATTCTGGTTAAAACAATCAGTGACAACAACAACTGTTATCAGTATGTTGCTTTCTTACGTCTCGCCTTGCATAGCTACCGTTAATCGTGGCAGTGCAATGAAAACTTTAAGGTTGTAATTATTGTATTTTAGATGCAGCATATTTCATTTTTGTCACATCTATTTGATATAGTTGCTTCATTGGTGTGCATGCATCTGTATTTATGTTCATGTTGTAGTAAATTATTATATCACTCCAACCACATGAAACTTTTAAAATATACATGTCTACCATGCTCAAACTATGTATCGTGTGGAAAGCCCATGCTGCCTGAATACCGCAGGTCCGGGTCAAATGACATTTTTTGTAAAATTTGTGTAAGAAGTGTGTACGTAGCACTTCACCGATTGACTTGAAGCTTGATTGCTCTATTTTGAAGCTTCATATGCCAATTTACCATGCTCCAACTAATCACTGCGGAAAGCATACGATTCGCAATTGGTCAAATGATATTAAAAAAAAATTTGAATTGTATATGCATGTTTGTCACCACCCATACATGATACATTTAGTGATATTAACCTGGCTGGCTAATATACTAAACACATTTAGTGATATTTCCTTGATGTCCATATGATAAACGTTCAAGGTTAAATTATGTTAAACTTTATAAAATTTTGTTTTGGTAAAATGTTAGTTACGATGTTACGTTAAGGATAGATTTGAAGCAACACCTGCCTGTTTGCCGTATTGTGTTCATTTAGGTATATTTTCGTAACAACGTCATATCACACACATGGTAGCATATATGCACCCTGTTACACATTCAACTTCCCTATTGATAATGTATGTGTTTCTAATTTTCAATTGTATGTTCAAAATCTGAGATTGTTTTTCATTTATATAAGTTGTCATTTGTTCGGTCAAAGATACATGCAATTCAATAGTATGTCTTTACAAGATCAACACCGTTAACTCTTCATTATTGATGGCGTGCAAATTGGTTGGTGACGGGATAATTGTGCAAGGACAACAACTCGGCTAGAGTTGGAAGCATGGTCAAGATAGTGATGGTATATGTACGTATTTCGTAACATACACTTTGGAACCATCATCACTGTGAGTATCATCTTTTTTTTATAAGCGCAGCTGGCTAATATACTAAACACATTTGAAAACGGACATGCGCTCTTTTGTATTTACGCACACGACATTCATGTAAGTTTGTGTATATATGGGTGCAAAAACGGATCTTCAAGTGAATACTTATTTCCGTTACGCTTTTATTTTTCATTACAGACTATTGTGTACCGGAATTGATGTTTGTGTAAGAGAAATTGTCATCTTCATGTGAATCAGTGTACTGATATGTGCTATTTATAAAGTATTTCCCGTCACTGTGGGGAAGTTATACGCACGGTACTTGTTGCACTCCTGCTCATTCATTCAAATAATTCTCACATGTTTCGACTGATTTTGTACTTATTCTGAATTGCTGGCCGAATGTAGCAGTAATTGTCCATACCTTTTTATCATATTTAATCTATAATTGTTTCCGCATATATATATATACATGTACTATATGGATTTGATGTCGTCACGTCGACGCCACGTCCGCGTCCACCCCAACACTTTCCCGTCCGGAATATATACATTTTGTAAGTTAAAAACTGTGTGGATATTATAACGAAACTTCATCACTGCATATCGAGACAAGGACAGCTCTTGTTTTTAAATTGTGTCCGGGCTATATGCTCAAAACCGTCTTAACCATTCATCCAAGTAGTTATCATGTGGTATGCACATGCTGCACCAATGCCCACGGTCAAGGTGATTGGACTTTGATATGTTATTGTTTTCAGTCACCTTATATTTCGGCAACTATTTCAGGGAGTGACACCACTTGGTATACATATTAACCATTTTCCAAGTAGTATTTATTCGGTAAAACCATGCTGCCCTACCAAGAGGCGTCCGCCTGGTGACCGGGAGGTTTCGGGTTCGAGTCCCACAGCCGGGTCATACCAAAGACTAAATAAAATGGTACTAGTGTTTCCTCGCTGTTTGACGCTCAGCATAAAGATGATAACACTACCTTTCTACCTGTGTATCTGTCCGACTGTGCACTGGGCGCGCTAATTCTATACCGAAATTGGTCGAATATCAGTGACTAACTTTTGGCTGCACCATTTAGGCCACATTACAATGAAATCAAAAATTCAAAATTAGGTCAACGGCCATTGACCATTAATCGCCATGTAAGGTCTACAAGACAATTACGGGCGTTAAATACAAGACTACACTAAACTAAATGCCCTACCAAGGGGTCAAGTTAAATAACATTGGAATTTCCATCAAAGCGTTGTCGGGGAGCACTCGTCTGTTTTACCGACATTCTAGTATGATCATTTCATGGGCACTTTAAAGGAATATTGACACGCGAAATCAGTATGAAATCTCGATGATAATGATAGGGATCAACATGGAAAGTTCACACGTCCTATGACCGTTTTTTAGTCAAACTCTACATCTACCATCGAGTTAGCCGAGTTGTCAATGGGACGACTGGTAGTCGCAACCCGAGTCCAAACCCTCACATGCGGTAGGGTAGCGACTAGAGTACCGGAAGTAGTATGTAGCCAATGAGCGTTCATGTTACCGAATTAACGACATTTCAATAGTTGGTGTAAACATGTTTTATTCATATTATCTATAATACATCGTATAATACAGTGCAGTTGTGAGATCCAATATGAAAGGGATTCAGGAAGAAAGCGCAATGCTTAGCAGTTCCGAAGAGGGGCCACAAACACCGGCTTGTGTTGTGCGTATGGTTGGTGGTATCGCACAAAGTTGATTCGCGAGACTTTTAAATAAAAAAAAAACAATTTTGGACTTGACGTCGACGTTCTGTATTAACACTAGTTATACGTTATTTCTGGCGCCAGTACCATCATGGCCCTATTGTTTATGCTGTGCCATTGGTGTCATAACATGTAATTCAAATGTATATATCGCTATCATAAACATATTTATTGTGAAAAACAGATCGGCAAATGTTATACATTTGTAATCAATGACCAATTAGGGCAAGTTTGGGCCCTCGTGCCGCGATACGAGAATTTTCCCCCAGCAGTAAAGTACATTGGGTGCGTGTCTGTGAGTGGTCCCCTACGTAACCTATATAGTGAGACACCGGGTTATATTATGATGAGGCCCCAATAGGGGGCCAAACCTTGCTCCGCGAGAGTGAAATAATGGGAATAGGGGCAAGTTTGGGCCCATCGTTGCCGCGATACGAGAATTTTCCCCCAGCAGTAAACTACATGGGGCGTGTCTGTGAGAGTCCCCTACGTAACCTATATAGTGAGACCCCGGGTTATATTATGATGAGGCCCCAATAGGGGGCCAAACCTTGCTCCGCGAGAGTGAAATAATGGGGAATAGGGGCAAGTTTGGGCCCTCGTTGCGCGATACGAGAATTTTACCCCAGCAGTAAACTACATGGGGCGTGGTCTGTGGAAAGGTCCCCTACGTAACCTATATAGTGAGACCCCGGGTTATATTATGATTGAGGCCCCAATAGGGGACCAAAACCTTGCTCCGCGAGAGTGAAATAATGGGGAATAGGGCAAGTTTGGGCCCTCGTTGCACCGCGATTTTCGGGGGGGGGGGGGGGGGGGGGACGAGAATTTTCCCACAGCAGTAAACTACATGGGGCGTGTCTGTGAGAGGTCCCCTACGTAACCTATATATTGTGAGAACCCCCGGGTTATATTATTTGATGAGGCCCCAATAGGGGGCCAAACCTTGCTCCGCGAGAGTGAAATAATGGGGAATAGGGGCAAGTTTGGGCCCTCGTTGCTGCGATACGAGAATTTTCCCACAGCAGTAAACTACATGGGGCGTGTCTGTGAGAGGTCCCCTACGTAACCTATATAGTGAGACCCCGGGTTATATTATGATGAGGCCCCAATAGGGGGCCAAACCTTGGTCCGCGAGAGTGAAATAATGGGGAATAGGGGCAAGTTTGGGCCCTCGTTGCCGCGATACGAGAATTTTCCCCCAGCAGTAAACTACATGGGGCGTGTCTGTGAGAGTCCCCTACGTAACCTATATAGTGAGACCCCGGTTATATTATGATGAGGCCCCAATAGGGGGCCAAACCTTGCTCCGCGAGAGTGAAATAATGGGGAATAGGGGCAAGTTTGGGCCCTCGTTGCCGCGATACGAGAATTTTCCCACAGCAGTAAACTACATGGGGCGTGTCTGTGAGAGGTCCCCTACGTAACCTATATAGTGAGACCCCGGGTTATATTATGATGAGGCCCCAATAGGGGGCCAAACCTTGCTCCGCGAGAGTGAAATAATGGGGAATAGGGGCAAGTTTGGGCCCTCGTTGCCGCGATACGAGAATTTTCCCACAGCAGTAAAACTACATGGGGCGTGTCTGTGAGAGGTCCCCTACGTAACTATATAGTGAGACCCCGGTTATATTATGATGAGGCCCCAATAGGGGGCCAAACCTTGCTCCGCGAGAGTGAAATAATTGGGAATATGGGCAAGTTTGGGCCCTCGTTGCCGCGATACGAGAATTTTCCCCCAGCAGTAAACTACATGGGGCGTGTCTGTGAGAGGTCCCCTACGTAACCTATATAGTGAGACCCCGGGTTATATTATGATGAGGCCCCAATAGGGGGCCAAACCTTGCTCCGCGAGAGTGAAATAATGGGGAATAGGGGCAAGTTTGGGCCCTCGTTGCCGCGATACGAGAATTTTCCCCCAGCAGTAAAGTACATGGGGCGTGTCTGTGAGAGGTCCCCTACGTAACCTATATAGTGAGACCCCGGGTTATATTATGATGAGGCCCCAATAGGGGGCCAAACCTTGCTCCGCGAGAGTGAAATAGGGGAATGGGCCCCTAATGGGGAATAGGGGGCAAGTTTGGGCCCTCGTTGCCGCGATACGCGATGAGACATTTCATACTGCTGGCAGTAATAAGCAGTAGCAATAAACTTCTTATTACTGCTAGCAGTAACAAGCAGTAGCAAGCAGTATACTGCTAGTTACTGCTACTTACTGCTCACTGCTAAATTCACACCGGTTCCAGTTACTTAGGGGTGAAATGGTTAAACGCAGCAAGAGATGCCTGTGTGCTTTGCAATCATGAACACACATTATCGCCCGAGAAAGATGACAATGAGTCACATGAGAAGGAAATACACTGGGGTTTTCTGGGTGTCAAGTGTTAAGAGAGGTTCTATTATATTTTGTCGGTGGCAGGTGGGCACATGCGATGGGTAATTTAACGATCGGGGTTCATCCTTACCGGAATCCTGACCGAAGACCTGGTTTGGCCCTCATGTACGTCTTTGGCATTTTTGTATGTGACAGTTGAATCTGGTTATATCCCTTATGTGAGTATTACGATTATTCCTAATCGTATTACTTTTAGGGGAAGGGGCCAAGTGACTGGTGTGGTATGGACCTGGCACCAGTAGCCTATTTCATCAAAATTGTCGTGGGATTTTTCCATCACCAGTGATGCAGTGTGATCTGTAGCCGATTTCATCAAACTTGCAAAGTATACTTATCTAGCAAAGTATATTTTGAGGGAGTAATCATTTATTTTTCCCGAAATGCATTATTTCATATAGAACAAACCACTGCATATATTTGATGATTAAAAGTATGCAGAATTATTATACTGAATTTATTACATTATCACAGCCAAAATGGCTGTGATAATGTAATAAATTCAGTATAATAAAAAATTAATAAATTTATCCTTAAATTGAAAATTTCTCCCTCGATGTATACTTTGCTAGATAAGTATACTTTGCAATATTGGTGAAATAGGCTACAGGTCAGGCTATTCTAATTTCAGGGATGAATATATATTTAAATATTCTGATTTCGGGAGTTTCCCCCCAATGCAACCAGAAACTCAAATCTGATGCCCAATCTCAAACCTGATGCTCAAAATCCAGCTGTTTGGTTATGGTTGAGCTCTGCTCAGACTCAGCTAATCAGACTGCTTTACTTTACTGCGAGTACAAATTTGGACCACATTCTCAGAAAGTTTTGTAATTACGACAAGTGGAACGTTGCGTTGGTGTCGGTAATCAGTGATACACTCGTCAGTCGGTCAGTCGCAATAGATATAGAGAATAGTAGGTTAGTGCCGTGAATGGGAAAAAATATCTGGCAAGGCGCAGAAAACGAGATGGGCGAGGCTCTGCCCCATAAGCCCCATTTCTCCAATCACAGCCCACAAATACCTATAACCCAGACATATAACAGCCTGTAAATTGCTTTCAATAAAAATTTAATCATCACAAGTTTTATTTATTGCATGTTCACTTGCCCTTGACATTCATATGAGCGAATTGAAGGGGTGAGTGGAAGAAGGAGGCTAATTTTGGAGTTAGTCCCCTTCTTTTACTGAACCCGTTATACCCCATTAAAAGTAATAAGATTAGCGTTGGTCATATTACTTTTGGGTTTGGAGTTAAGTGACTGGTGTGGAATGGACCTGGCACCAGGTCAGGATATTCTAAATTCATGTCTGACTATACATTGTATATTTATCTTGATGGTAAATATTTCGTTCTGATTTTGGGATTTTCCCCCCAATTCAGCAGGTTAAATGCGGGATCGAACCCGTTGGCCTGGCCTTAAATGACCTTCGCTGTTGATAGGACGTTAAACACCAATAAACAAACAAACTTAGTGATGAATCCACCGATGAATCCACCCATATGGATTCATATCTTAATGTTGTATCTTACTGGGATTCACACCCGGGACCAAGTGGTTTAATGTAGTACAAGTGTCAGGCATCGGATCAGGACACTATCCGTGTTGCAAGTTTTTATTATACGCCCGTTTAAAATACAGGGCATATTATGTCGTGGCGTCGTCAGTCCATCCGTCTGTCCGTCAACTTTAGTCTTGTACATCAAACTAGTCCTTTCCAGTTCATACTTCCCATACATGACTGCATAACTCCATAGGAATTGGGGCGGATACAAACTGTTATGTTCATGTTACTCACTCTGGCACTTGTTGTTTGTCACAAGTATGAGTTGGATCGGTGGAAAGTGGGATTTTGGAGTTGGAAGAAGGGGGATAACTCTGAAAATTTTGAGGTGGAGTGAAAAATGTTGTGTTATGCACTGCGGCACTTCATGGTGGATAGTCAGGTATGTGAAGTATGAATTAGATCAGTGGAAAAAAGCAGGATTAGGTTAACGTACAAATAGACAAGAAACGAGGCAAAGCCACGAAGGCCAGGTTTTTTCCAAGCATAGACACTTTAATAACATAATTATACCCACTTTGTGTACACTAGATGGCCGTGGCCTGCATGTCGCGCCTTGGGGCGAGGCATGGACACTAAAACAAGAGGGCCATGATGGCCCTAAAAAAATTGTGCTATTTTATCTTGGATTAAGCGATGACTCATTTTATCAAATCTGAAAATGCTTCACCCAAGGATCGGAACTTCCTATGAAGTTTGGCCAGCATTGGCCATGTGGTTCCTGAGAAAAAGACGTTCAAAATCTCAAATAAATGGACCTTTTGGCGGCCATCATGGATGACATAACCATCCGATTCCGACAAGTATTGCGCCAGAGCAACCGCCTTATCGATACCTTCAATTTGATATATGACATGAGCATATTCGGTCAAAAATAAAATTTGATCCCACGGACCACGCCCATTTTTGAGCCCGGGGTCATCATTTTCACAACTTTAAAAGAGCATTGTACATCGATCATTCCTACCAAGTTTCGTCGAAATCCAGCCAGTGGTTCATGAGAAAAAGATTTTTTAAGAGTTTGTGCTATTTTTAGACGGCGGCCATCTTGGATTAGCAATGACCTCCATTATAACAAATCTGAAAAGGCTTCACCCATGAACCATAACTGTGAAGTTTGGCTACAATGGGCCAAGCGGTTCATGTGAAGAAGAATTTTGAAATCTCTAATAAAAGAACGACCTTTTGACCTTTCGGCGGCCATCTTGGATGACACAACCATCATATTTCGACAAAAAAATGCACCAGAGTGATCGCCTCTTTGATACCTTCAATTCGATATATGACTTGACCATATTCGGTCCAAAATAAAATTTGACCCAAATTTGACCCCACAGGCCACGCCCATTTTTGACCCCGGGGTCACCATTTTAACAACTTTGAAAGAGCATTGTACATTGATCATTCCTACCAAGTTTTGTCGAAATCCGGTAGGCGGTTCTTGAGAAGAAGATTTTTGAAGAATTTGTGCTATTTTTAGACGGCGGCCATCTTGGATTACGCAATGACGTCATTTTAACAATTTTGTAATCCCCCTACCTAAGGACCATGATCATGAAGTTTGGTGACTATAGGCCCAATGGTTACTGAGGAGAAGACGTTTGAAAATGTTCACGGACGACGACGGACGACGGACGACGACGACGACGGACACATTGCGGTAACAATAGCTGGTTTTTTATAAACAATTCAATAATAACAAGTTTTATATAACACAACCAATAAATTCAATATAGGTTTTGTAACATATTAACAATTTAACAATTTAACAATCAAAAATCACAATAACAATTATTTAACCAATTTAACACCTAAGTTTTGGGTAACATTTTGTTATCAATAAGTTATATTTTTAATTTAACAATTTACTATAACAATAGATGTTTTAATTCTTAAACAATTTTTAACAATTGGGTTTTTAAAGGTATTAAACATTAGTTTTATCATAAACATTTGAAACAATAATAAAATCCAATATTTTTATTTTTAACTAACAATGCTCACATTGATTCGCTTGCTCAGGTGAGCTAAAAATAGATATAGTAGATGGAAATACTTTAACCAAAAAACTTTAACCGGACACACGGACGTACGGACGGATGGACGGACGTATGCCAAAATGCCGACGATATCACTCTTTCCGCAAGCGGGCACGACAATGATGATGAACACCCATGTGAAGTATCAAGGTAATGGGTGAAGCATTTGCAGAGATATAGTACACGAAAAAACTTAGCAAAAAAATTCAAAGTAATTTTACCTTGACATTGGGCACAGGGGCCGCACGGTTGGGGGGTAGAATGAAAATATGGATGATGATAAACACCCATGTGAAGTTTCAAGGTAATGGGCGAAGCAGTTGCAGAGATATAGTATAACGAAAAACTTTTAACCAAAAAACTTTAACCAGACGTACGTTAAAAAGTTAACGTTGAAAATGGCTAAGTCAATTACGGAGAAATAATAGGTGAAGGTAAAAAAAAATGGTCACATGTTGGATAATTGTATGTGGTAGGCACCCCTTGGTTATGAAGCTGTGAAAGTTTGGTGGTCCTAGGTGGTACAGTACCAAAGAAATGGACTTAAACACGAAAACTTAACATTGTAAACGCGAAAACTTAACATTGAAAATGGCTAAGTCGACTGCGCGGAAAAAATGGGTAAAGTTAAAAAAAAGGTAACATGTTGGATAGTGATATGTGGTGTGCACCCCTTGATTATGAAGCTGTGAAAGTTTGGTGATCCTAGGTGGTACAGTAACAAAGAAATGGACTCAAACGCGAAAACTTAACATTGATTGTGGACGCCGCCCGCCGCCCGCCGAAAGCTCCGCCGCCTGGCTTTCGCCAATCCAATAGCTTGGATTTTTTTAAAAAAAACCTGGCTAAAAATGGTAAGTTCAGAGTAAAAAAATGTTGATATTCCATAAGGATTTGAGGTGGAGACAAACTATTTATTACATACTGTAGCACATGATAGTGGTCAGGTATGCGAAGTATGAATTGGATCGGTGGACAAATGTAGGACCAGTTCGCCATACAACCAACAAGAATTCCGCCACGGAAGCGGTGTCGCGCCTGCCAAGGCATTTGACTGTAACATGAAAAAGGTCAAGATTGAAGAAACTTCAAGGTCATGTTCATGGTGGCATGAGTGTGTTCCAAATGCTCACATGTATCAAGTATACAAATATTGAAGCAATTAAAAAATATGGCCAAGTGTTTCCACAACCATGTGAAGGTAAAAATGTTCAAGGTCATGTTATGGGAACACGAGTATGTTTCAAATGCTCGCATGTATCATGTGTCTAAATATTTAAGAAATCTATCAAGTAATATTAAAGTTTAATATATGATTATGAAGAAACTTGTACAAACTCTTTGACATTTGACGAAGATAATGATGACGACAGAAAAAGCGGCGACCTTCTGTGAAAAAGGGTGATAATTCTGCAAGGATTTATGGTGGCACGAAAAGCTTTGCATTACATACTGCGGGACATGATAGTCCATTTCAAAAAATGCATGCTCGTTCTAGTTTTCAGCCGATTTACATCACACTGTACATAGCATATGTTACACAGCAATTAGCAACGTACATGAGCAGCAACATACTATTCATGTGACATTGACCTATTTATTCCCCCTCATTGACCATACCTCGATGGGTGTCTATTGTGACCTCCGTAGCCTATTTCACCAACATTGCAAAGTATACTTTTCTACCAAAGTATACTTTGAGGGAGTAATCATTTATTTTTCCTGAAATGCATTATTTCATATAGAGCTAACAACTGCATGATTAAAAGTACCGTATTTACCCTATGTATTGGGACAGTAAAAATAAATAAAATTCTACGTGTCCCAATACATAATATAAAATAAATTAATTATTTTTTTTGGTGTCCCAATTATTAATATTGAAAGTTTGTATCCTCGAAATTTCGGTTAGTACACGGTTGTGCCTTGGCTCCCGAATTGTTTGCCTATTTGTATATCAAAATCGTGTTAAATTTGTAACACGACTATTGTCAGAAATCGTGTTAAATTTGCGATTATTTCCCAAATTAGACCCAAAATGGACGATTTTTTTTTTTTTATTATTATTTTTTTTTTTATGGGCGCATAGCCTCCTTTTATCTCACCGATGTGAATGTGCAGCTGATCACGTTTGCACATTTCGTAAATTAATCCGAGCAAACTGGGAATAACATCAATTATTGGTCCCAGTAACAAAGCAGTGCTAATTGTTATGTGCTCGATTTAATTTTTCCGGCATGCGTTCGCGCTCACCATTGGTGGAATATTAATTAGGTGTAAAAGGCTGACCAATCGGAGATCGCGTATCAGTGGCGCAGATTAACGCGACCCAGATTAACTAAATTGTTACAGCACTGCCCACGCCCCCGGCGCATGTACACAAATGTGTACGCGACAACTGGCCTTGTTTCGCTACATCATAATTGAGCCAGTGCATGAGATAATCAACTTTATTATATAACCGAGATTTTCGCCGAGAATGATTCGACTTTTTTCTGCAAATATATCGGAAAGTTGATAACATTTTCAGAGCAAATGCGTAATAATTACTAATTTAATATTCGTCAACATTCGATATCGTTTACAGAAAATGTACACTATTATCCGATTCATCTTCGTCGAAAATCTCACGTGATAAGCCTGATTACCTCATGAACTGGCGCAAAATTATAACACTTCGGGCAAAGCATGTCTATACAGGTCTGTGGCGTTGAAAGGGTTAAAACTCTGTGCGTACTCAAACCCACAGGTTTCCGGAATAGTCGGACGTGTGACACAAAGAGAAAATGACCATTACAAAAATATCCATTACCCCACCCACTTGATCTCGTTCTATTATTAACGTCATGTACAGTACGATACCAGGTGGGTGGGATAATGGGATTTTTGAATAGGCATTTATTTTGGTGTCATAGGTCCGAGTCTTCCACCTGTGCTCACCATATGAGTAAACACAGTTTGCAACGCACGAGCTTGTCACGTGACGTTGCAGCTGGTCATTGGGTCATTGCGTCATCGAATGATGATGGCTACACGTGTTTACTACACTTTTTTCTACACGCGTTTACAATAATGGATTGCACGGACCTGCGTAGATCTACATTCTACATGATGAACAAATAAAACATGACGTTAACAATTCTTGGATTCAATATATTTATTACATGCGAAGATTGAAAACTTATGGCATATTATAGGCATTGGCGACGTCGTTCATTCGCAGTCACAGTGTACAGTGTACATGTATTTTTTGTTGACATTATGATGCGTCTTGGGCGAGAACGGATATAGCACGGTTCGGATAAGCAACACGGAAGGTTGTATGTCGCCGGACTTCCGTATACTAACGGGTCGCACTGTACTATACTTTCCACCCAGTTGTCCCGATCGAAACGCCATCCCTCGTAGTCAGGCGGAATTTGTTAATAAATTGAGGTTACCTTAAATTATGTGCCAAAAGCAATTTTATGGTTGATTCTTATAGTGTATGTATTACTTAAGTGATTTTTGCTTGTTGCCAAGATAGCAGAGTCCTATTTCACCTGGAGAACTGGAGCTTGTGATCCTGTGACTTGTCTCATATGTATTTCTTTCTATGTTACAGGCATTCACAGTGCTCCTGATATATTGAGCTACCAGCAGACGTACACATAGCAGTCATGGAACAGTGCATTATCTGTAATGAGGCCAAAAAGGACCATGTATCACAAATAAGTGCATCGTCGCTAGAAAACATTCAGCATTTCAGCCAAAAGTGGGCTGAAATTGGTAGGAACACAGAAATCTTCAAACGAACCAGCTCTCTCACCTTTTCTGAAACTGCCGTTCACCAATACCACAGAAAGTGTTACCAGTCACTATGCCACCACACACATTTAAGGAATGCCCAAAAGAAACACGAAGAACACTTGCAATCTACTGCATCTCGCAAAAAGAGAAGCAACACAACTGACGAAGCGTCCACATCTAAATCCCGAAAGCTCTTTGACCAAGAATTATGTGTGTTCTGCCAGCAACGCGACAACACTGACATACACAATGTAACAACTGAAGATATGGGAAAAAAGTTCTTGAGCATTAAGGTGTCAAGCCGAAATGATGACATTCGCGCAAGGTTTGCCTTCATTCATGATCAGAAAGAAGCCTTTGCTCAAAATATGAAGTACCACTTAAACTGTCTAAGGAAGGAGACACGCCATACAGAAAAAGAAGGCAACACTGATGGCAGTGATGAAAGAGACTATATTGCAGGAGCGATTTGTGACATTGAACTAGTTAATATGGTCCGCGTGTTATCAAATGATGGTGTCGACATGAATTCTGTCCATGATAGCTATATCTCTCTCCGCAATGAGCACGGTGTCCACACTATCCCTGGCAGAAACTATAAGCCTGACGTCAAGAACATTCTGCTAGAAAATATTCCAGACATCAAATTTGTAAAGCGTGGTGGCCCCAAACCAGAGATTGCGTTGTCACAGAGGACCACAGATAAGGTCCTCAAAGAGTACTGTGACGAAGCAGAAGTGAATAAAGATATGAACATTTTGTGTAAGGCAGCTGCAATCATTCGAAAAGAAATTGAGAACATCAAGGATTGGCAGTTTACAGGAACATTCGGTGATTTCGAAACACCAATGAAACTACAGCAGTTAATGAAATGGGTCATTGCGGGACCACGCACACAGCTGGTGGTAAAAAGAGAGGAAGAAGTTGAGAAGTGCTCCCGAAATCTAGCTCAGCATGTTGTATCATCGTTCAGAACAAAGCGACAACTTACTTATGAACCTAAAGCAAACCACACGTTCCAGAAGAACAAGGTAACACCCCTCACCGTAGGAATGGCACTTACGTCATATCAGGTGAACAGAGGGAGGTCTGAGGTGGATACTTTGAACGATATGCAACTGGCAATATCATATGATGAGGTGCAACGTACAACAACTAGAATGGCTCTAGCTATTATGGATGACATCAAGGACAATGCACAATCTGTACATATACCTCCATTCGTAAAAAAAGGAATCCGACCTCTGTATGCAATTGACAACATTGACTTGGGAAGTGATGCTGGTTCATTTCACGGTGCAGACCTAATGGTAGCTCAGAAACAGGTGGACACTACATCTGTACTCGGGAAAGAGTTGAAGCTTGATCTGAATGTGAAAAACAAGTCACTCAAGCGATCACTACAAATGAAGTATCATGAGTGTAATAAACCAGTGAAGCCTAAAGTATCACATACAGGCTACATCCTGGATACCCTCAAGGAGACATTTACATGCAATGAACATGCCACTGATATGTGGTTGCTTGTGGGAAGTCGTGTCGTTGAAGAGATAACAAGTAGAGGTGGCGAGACAAGAAGTGACATCAATGCACCTTTAAATCCACTGACTTCAGAAAGCCTTGAACACCGTGAACAAGACGACGCATTGGATGTATCCTCTTCAGTGGAAATCACACACAACGAACCAGATGCAGATGGCATCACTCTTGAGAAACCACCCTCACAAGAACTCGCACGAAGGAAACCTTCCTCGGATATAACGACAGAAGAAAACTCCTCAGATGAGGAATACATACCAGAAAAAATTCCAAGTGAAAAATCCCCCGCAAACAGTAGCTCATTAGATCCGGCACATCACATAGCAGTCAAACAAGCTCCAACATGGTCCACGTTCAATTCACTGACTGGCGATCCACTACCAATATGGAATGTCGGGATAGCAGCTCCACTTTACAGACGTAGTCCCACAGAATGGCCTGTATTGCTCACGATACTAATGCAGGCACAGCATATCAACTGTATCACTGTCGGGGATGGATCTAAGCCAATCGTGACCTTGGATGGAGATTTGTATGATCGCGCTGTGAAGCTCAAGGACTACAAAGATAACTGGTGCATCAAACTTGGAGCCCTGCATATCACGATGGCAGCTCTCAAGTGCTTGGGAAAGTACATTGAAGGAAGCGGCTTAGACTCAGCATGGGAAACTGCAGGTGTTTATGGATCATCAACGGTACGACAAATTTTAGATGGTCGTCATATTTACAGAGGCCTCGAAGCACACATGATGACACTACTTGCACTCCATACATCTACCAGAAGGTTTGTATTGTCTGAAGATGACCTACAGGATGGTAACACAGACGAACGAAATATGGATGCCTTTAAAAACCGTATACAGTTAAAGGGGTTGGGGATGACCGAACATTGACAACGTTTAAATCGCACGTTACTAGTTTGCACACTACCCTATCCAGTACTGGTGTGTTCCGACAAATGAATGAGTGGAATGAACATGGCAAGGGAATTCAGAAATTTCTGATCAGCTACATGAAACAAGTCAAAGTTCTACTCATGTTTACTGCTGCTATCAGAAATGCAGACTGGAAGCTCCACTTGTCCACAACAGAACAGCTGCTACCTTACTTCCATGCTCATGACCAATACAACTATGGACGATGGGGCCCACTGTATGTCGCAGATATGTTGGAAATGCAAACCGCCGACCCAGATACGTGGACCTTCCTCGATGAAGGCAATTTTGTCATCAGCACACGGTGTCCCCTTTACAGCTATTGATCCTGACCATGCAATCGAACAGGAACATAGAAAGATGAAAGTCAAAGGTGGATTTGTTGGCATTACAGGCAATGAGCAAGCCATGGAAAAGTACTTCATCATAGCCCCAAGCCTTGCTAGACTGGTGCATGAATTCAAGGAGTATGCAGGAATAGAAACCAGAACTGCCTCCTCCCTTCATCATGACATTGTAAGCCAGAAAAGTACGAAGTTGGTGAGCAATGCGGCAAAGGTAGCAGACGTCCTCAACATTCAAGGCAACCCATTTGTTAAGGAAGACATGCATAACTTGGTGACGTTTGCTGTCATGCCTGATTATGTCAGCAATGATATAGAGAACCGTGATCAACTCGGAAGAGACGCCCTTGAGAAGTTCATTGCAAATAGAATGGTGGACAAAACCGTAGAATTCTGGGATCCACAGAAAAAGAATAACTTCTCTTACTTCAAAGACGCTGGAGCGGTGGTTCAGACCAAGATCAAGGGTCAGTTGATGCACATCAAACAAGAACGTCGATTGCTTTCCAGATTATTGGTGATATCGAAGAGTAGGCCAGAATTTGAGTTGAAAGATGCCATCGGAAAGTTCGAACTGAACGTGACACCACCGTCAAATTTTCACCCCGATGGATCAATGATCATGCTGTCCAGCAAATCAAATGTCGTGCCATTGGTCATGAACATGGCTGTACAAGACGGAACAGTCGATATGCCGCCAGAAAGACAGGACGTCACGAAAGTCATCATCATCGATGCAATGTGTGTGGTGAACATGGTAGTCAAAACTCCAGAAATGACAACAGCTAAGCACTTTGCTTCCAAATTCCTCCAAATTATTGGCGGTATGAGTGCAAGCGATGATGGAATAAGAATAGTCTTCGACTAGTATTACAGGAATGCTAAAGCAGACCACTCGAGACAGAAGGACAATGAAGACCACGTCAATCCATTATCACATAAATGATGACACCGAAATCAAAAAGTGTGAAAGCATTTCTCGCCCACATAAATACAAAGGCAGAGCTGACGGCATATTTATCGGACAAGATAATCAGCCATTACCAGAACCAAAGGGTGAAAGTATTTGTCATGCATCACACTACAATGGAATCCAATCACCCCTTGTCAGAGGTTGTTAGTCTCCCTGCATTGTCTTCAGGTAAACACAACTTGGAAGAAGGAGATCAACTCGTGATCTTGAATGCATTAGATGTAATGCACAAAAACCAGCAGTCCATCCTTGATGTTTTCTCGGTGGACACAGACGTCTTCGTCCTCTTGACAGCACACTTCTCGTTGATACCTCAGTCGACAACGCTCATCAGCAGAGGTGGTGAACGAATTCGCATACAGGAAAGTTACATGAAACTTGGACGGAAGCGAGCTGACGCACTGCTGGGATGGTACGCTTTTAAAGGTACCGACAACACTGGATCATTCGCCGGTAAAGGAGTAGCATGTCACTTCAAGGCTTTTCTGCAGGCTGACGATGAAATGCTTGATGCGTTTGCCAACTTTGGTCTTCTCTCTGCAATCCCACCTTGGATACATCGACAGATGGAGAAATATGTATGTCTACTGTACAAGATCGGCAATATCTCGTCCGACGAAGTTCCGGAGCTGAGATGGATGCTCTTTGCTCAGAAGAGCAAAGAAGGTCAAACAGCTTCCGCCAACCTTAGGAACGCTCGTACCTCATACATCCAGAGCCTATTTCATGGTGCTGGTCTGGAGATCTTCAACAGAACCATGTCCACTAGTTCCACCCGCCACTGATTACTTCTGGGAACTAGTGGATGGGAGCCTGAAACCAGTGTTCTGTACCGAAGCTCCAGCACCAGAGGCTATACTCGAACTACGGAAATTGCAACTGCAAAACTGGTTGTCAGCGAAATTTTATGTAGATGCAAAAAGAAACAACTTAAAGTGCACTGACATGTGTGGATGTGGAGACGCTTGTCAGAATGTGTATCCAGATCGACCTGTGGATGTAGATGGAACTGAATAGTTATGCTGGACAATCATTCGCAGTACAAACATTTATATTAATGAACGTTCATTCCGTGATCTCGTTTATGTTTCCCGAACACATGATATGGGAATTGACTGTTTGTTTTGAATGTCTATGTCCAAACATAAACAGGACATGTCGCAAAAGTGTCATCATAGTCGACGGAGCATAACAATCATAATCTCATTTTCATGAATGTGTGGCGGCCATCTTGCATTTTATATTGTTTTCTTTAATCAGTATCTGATAAAATAATGGTGGCCTTGCATTTCATGGTATTTCAAAGCATGTAACAGGACTTTTTTGTTGGTGTTTCGTGACCCCATTAATGATTTAGCATAGATGCTTGAACACCATATATGAACATATGTGAAATATTCACTTTTTTGCTTTTTTGTGGCCATTTAGGATTTGAATGACTAGTACAGTTTTTCGGACTAAATAATGCTGGAATTGGATTCCTTGGGTCAGAAAACATACAAAAGCACATATCATACATGTTTTTATCTTAGTTGGTTGCAAAGATACGAGCATTTGTAACTTTTCATGATTCCGCGGTGGCCATCTTGGATTTCCCATTTTAACGTATGAAATGGGATTATGCGATCTTGGCAACAGGCAAAACTCACTTCAGTAATGTAAAAACTAACAGAATCAACAATAAAATTGCTTTTGGCACGAATCTTAAAGTAGAAAACAAATGCCGCCTGACTATCATGTTCTGGATCCGCTCAATCTGTCCAAGGGGGCAAAAGAATAATGGATAGTTTGTTTGTTTGTTTATTGGTGTTTAACGGCCTATCAACAGCTAAGGTCATGTAAGGCCGGGCAAACGGGTTTGATCCCGTTTTAACCTGCTGCATTAAGGGGAATCCCAAAATCAAAACGGAATATTTACATCGAGAAAAAATATATTCAGCCCTGAAATTAGAATAACCGGACCTGGTGCCAGGTCCATACCACACCAAAGTCACTTGGCCCCTTCCCCTGAAATAGGATTACGAATAATCGTAAAACTCACATAAGGGGTATAACCAGATTCAACTGTCGCATACAAAATAGCAAAGACGTATGTGAGGGCCAAACCAGGTCTCCAGTCGGAATTCGGGTAAGGATGAGCCCCGATCGTTAAATTACCCACCACATGCTCCCACCTGCCACCCACTAATAAATAGATAGATCCATGCATCCACACAGTCTGATCAGGGTCTGCACTGTTCGCCATACCATCAGTGAATACACGAGTCATGCTTCTCAAATGCAAAATAGATCCTATCAGGCTACAGGAGTGTGCTATTGGATCTGAACCTACACTGGCCATAAAACCTGTAAGCACCAGGGGGCCGTTTCACTAAACTTCGTACGACTAAAATATTCGTAATTGCAAAACTGTGATCGTCTGTAAATTTCATATTAACACTGTTTTCTTGTAAACAATTATTGGATTTACATTTATTGAGCATAGGCTGCATATGCAGCCTATGCTCGATAAATGTAAATCCATCAATTGAAATTTACAGATGATCCTAAATTTGCACTTACGAACATTTTAGTCGTACAAAGTTTAGTGAAACGGCCAGTCACAGCCACATATACAGATTGGAATACACCATGTATGGCGAGCATTACCATTTTAACCATAGACCGCTACACACAACAATTGTCGTCTGCTGTTGCTTTTATATCTCGCCTTATTTCTCAATAAAAACATGGTTTGACAGCACTTCAGAATCATTTCTGTTTTAAATTATTCTAAAGTGCTGTCAAAGCATGTTTTTGATGATAAAAAATGGAAAATAGAAAATAAACAGCAGACAACAAAATCTTAAGATAGTGGTGTAAGGGTCAAGACTGAAACAATCACATGAAGCAAGCACATTAACAGCAATATCTTGGTCTGGTGCTAGTTGGGAGATAAACAGACAAGCCTTATGAAGGTTACCGGGTTACCGAACTTGGAATTTGAATTATATACCGGTAGTCAGATTCAATATTGATTTTTCAAAATTAATTTTTTATTTCGGGAAATTTGGTCCAATATTGGTTTTATTGCGATTTTTTTCCCATATGTACAATCCACATATACATCTGGGGATTTAACATGGCGAAATTTTTCTAATTTCAGAAATAGTGGACTGATTTTCAAAATTTTCTTAGATAATTCCCAAGTTATCTAGCCAGGTTTCAGAGTGATTTTCAAAACTTTTCGTTTTTTATTCCCATGTCCCCCATGTTAAATTCCCATAGAGAAATTGTTTTTTTGCAAAAAAATCAATATATTACCTAATAAAAATAAGGTCCATTCTTAAATTTTGATAAAATTATAATATTCTCCTAAAAAAGAAATTATTTTTTTTTGTGTAAAAAAATCAATATTTGACCAAATAAAAAGAAGGTCCATTCTTAAATTTTGATAAAATTATAATATTCTCCTAAAAAAGAAATTGTGTTTGCATTGTTTCTATAGCCGTAAAATTTGTTCAGGTTTCGTGAAACCGACAGTAAGCAACCTGACGTGAAACTGATAAACTCTGCCGATTCTAACATCAAAGATGCATTCCCAAGTTATCTAGCCAGGTTTCAGAGTGATTTTCCAAACTTTTCATTTGCAAACAGCTGAGCTGTGCGAGTTGATCCTTTCAACAATAATGTGCCACCCATTCAAGACAAGGTTTTCACCTCCCACATGTTGTGCAAGCATTGCAAGTGATAAATATAAGGTTCGACCATGCCCAGCCATGGGAAAACGTTTGCCGTGGCATGAGGGAACTGTTAGAACCCCAAGGCCATAGGCCGCGGTTCAAACAGTTCCCGAGTGCCAAGGCAAACGTTTACCCCTGGCTGGACATGGTCGAACGTTATTGTTACATTTCCGTCGGAAAGATCATGTAAATTGAGCATATATGCAGTACTTTCAGTACTTTGATAATTTGGCTCCATCCATATAGCTGATTTATACATGTACAGCATATTTCGGGGCCACAGTGCATGTCGCGTGTTGCACCTGCATCAATTTAAAAATTTTAGTCCGACCGTTGTGAACTGGTCTGGTGACGCTATCGCGTGTTCTAGTAACGTCACGAGACACATGCATTACGTAGGTGTTGGCTTGGCTCCGGAATGAGCATTGTCTACAGCCATGGTCAAACAGCATGCGCTGGGCCGTCGTTAAAAAATTGTTTGTTTCCTGTAACCCGACACAGAATTTTAGAAGTGGGTCGGTCGGTAGGCAATTTCTTTTTCTGTCACATGACATATTGAATTTAAAAATTATTAATATTAAAAAGGTACAATATTTTAACATTGCATTGCAAGTGTTAAAATATTGTACCTTTTTAATATTAATAATTTTTAAATTTAATATTGCAAATCTTGCAATAAAAGTATGTCAATTGCTGTATGTGTTGTTGTATGAACATGTATGCCATTTAGGGCCAGAGATTATATTAACCCTTTTAACCCACTGTAGCACTAAATGTAACAGAAAAAGAAAAAAAAATGGTAAACGAAACTGCAATAAAAACAAATCGGGTCGAACCGTTTTTAGCGGATCGGTCGGGTTACAGGAAACGGAGATATAATTATGGATGGCCCTGTATGCTTGAACACGGCTTTGAGCTGTGTCGAACAACGCGAGTCATGTAACAAGAAAACTTTGATGCAGATTGCAAAATTACAAAGTATACTTATCTTGCTAAGAGCACTTTAAGGGAGAAATTTCAATTTTATTTTAGGATAAATTTATTAATTTTTATTATACTGAATTTATTGCATTATCACAGCCATTTTGGCTGTGATAATATAATTAATTCAGTATAATAATTCTGCATACTTTTAATAATCAAATATATGGCAGTCGTTAGTAATATACGAAATAATGCATTTCAGGAAAAATAAATGATTACTCCCTCAAAGTCTACTTTATAGCTAGATAAGTTTGCTTAGCAATTCTTGTGAAATCAGCTACTAATCTTGGGTTATAAATCTCATCCGAAAGATCAGTGGTATGGAAACACTATGTGTGTATTTTGTCATGTCTAGGGCAGGGATTGAACCAATTACCTCTGTAGCCGATTTCATCAAAATTACGAAGCATACTTATCTTGCTAAGTATGCTTTGAGCGAGTTATCATTTATTTTTCCCCGAAATGCATTATTTTATATAGAACTAACGACTGCATATATTTGATGATTAAAAGTATGCAGAACTATTATACCGAATTTATTACATTATCACAGCCAATATGGCTGTGATAATGTAATAAATTCAGTATAATCAAAATTAATAAATCTATCCTTAAATTGAAAATTTCTTCCTCAAAGTGTACTTAGCAAGGTAAGCATACTTTGCAATTTTGGTGAAATCGGCTACTGGTCATGATGTTAAATGATCTATATATAGAATCATTATCACAATAGAAAATGAAATGAATGAGGTTCAACGTCCCAGCAATAGGTAAGATCATCATATCGGGACGGGACCACAGTTTGAAGTCTCATCCAACAGACCAGTGGGATGGAAATATATGAAAGTATTTTTCATGCCCTAGGGTAGGTTTTGAACTCAATATTATTGAACCTTCAGTATTGACGTCTCATATTCTACCCCTGAGCCACAGCCCATTCCTATTATCAAGACAGAAATGCGATAAACAGGATAATCCCAACAGCTCTCTCCCTTATATGTGGCTGTGACTGGGGAAATGGAGATTATGGCATTTGTGACCAGTCTACCTTTCAATAAGCTAGCACACTACAGCCGGAAGCCTGATAAGTATCTCTACTGTCCGTTAACATATGAAGGGCGTTTGACTGAATGTCGAACAGTGCAGATCCTGATCAGCTTGCGCGGGTGCGCATGCTGATCTGGATGTACACTGGTCGAAAAACCAACAAGCCCCATTTATCCAATCACAGTCACATATCTGACAATATACATGTGAAGACATCCTGGTTCCTGCGAGAATGCATCCAAACCTTTGTGATTGTGTAGGTTCCTCCACATGTGTTGTTAAACTTGCCGGCTACATCGATGTAGTCCTGGTCCGTGGTTGCTAGGGTAACCACGCGCAGATTCTCCTGCTTTCCCATCTGGCTCCACCCAGCTGGTGGCTCAAAGGATGCATCTAGCAAAGACAGTACAACAATTCTACCTCTCTACAAAATGACATTGGCAAGAAATTTGGTGGAGTTTGACAAGTTGACGTCAACTTGCTAAGTTTCAACTGAGCAACGCTACATCAAACTGACAAACGCTGTCAAGGATGCCCCCAAAGCAGTGAAGGTGCTCATGAATTTTCACGCTCGGTAACATGTTTATAAATCTTCAGATATGCAATCACTGCATATGTACAAGAAATGGCATCGTTAAACAAATCTAATCCCCTCTCTGGCAACCTTGATAATAAAAAAAAAGTGAATATAAGTCCTCAGTCACCTTGACCTTGGGCGGTCGGAAGTGGGTCGTATGCAAAACAAATCACCATCCCTAGACACACATTGAGGCCAAATATTATCGGTTCGTTCATGAGTTATTGAAAAGTGAAAGGTGTTACTAACGTACGTACAAACGTACGTACATGGACTAACACTATATCCCCTCTTGCCTATCATCAAGGGGATAATTACCACATTTTGGTGGTTGACTGATTGATGAATTGGTTGGTTGGTTGGTTGGACGGTCGGTCGGTCGGTCGGTCGGGTGAGTGGGATTTGGGTGGGTTAGTGAGTGAATTGACTGATTGATTTATTGTTTGATCGATTGATTGGGGTTTCTGACTTTACAGCCTGGCAAACTAAACATGACAGTACCTTTCATGACATCACGGGGAATCACTTTCATGGTATCGTTCGGCTTGTCCTCTGAGTATTCCTCCATGTGAAGTCGAGACGATACGTGTTGCCCGAGCTGTCCTTGAACGAGACGGACGGCTGGTTGTCATGGTAATGCCGCTCGATGAGGTAATTGACGTGCTTGTCATACTTCTGGAGTTTCTGGCCGACGTCCGTGACCTCGATGTAGAACCACTGGACAAGGTTGACCATCATGGACGCCTCATTGTCCTGCTGGGCTAGTCGTTCCGCATCACGGAACACGCTGCACAGGGTACATAACATGGTATTGATTGATTGACAAACATATTGATTGACTGATTGTATGACATATACATTTATTGATTGATAGATTTCATGATTTACTGATAGAACAAGAGTGCCGTAAGTCACAAAATACGCCCGTCGAAGATGGGCCAGACAGCGAAGGTGCAGAAATGTGAAGCTGTCACCAAGGTAAGAAACATTAATGAGAATTGAAAATCTATAGGATTATTTCTTCCTCTTGTTGTGATAAACAGGAATGCTAATTTAGGTAGAGATGTCTAAAGTAGAAATCATATAGAATTGGATACAAAAACGTAGAAAAAATGGCTAAGTTAAAAAGGTGATATTTTTGTTAAAAAAAGAGAAAAATTCTGCATAAAAACACCAAGGTGCACATCTTCAATGTGTGTAGAAGACGTGTGTATAGTTTCAGATCGAATGACGGAACGGTTTCAGAGGAGTTGTGTACACAAACTCTGTACCCTATATAGAATTGTAGAAAAGTGTATAAAAAATGGCTATGGTGTTATTTTTGTTAAAAAATATGTTTTCTGCATAAAAACACCAAGGTGCACATCTTCAATATGAGTAGAAGACATGTGTATAGTTTAAGATCCGATCGATTGGCTGAACGGCTACAGAGGAGTTGTGTACACAAACTCTGTACCCTATATAGAATTGAACACACAAATTGATAGATTGATTAATTGACTGATATATTGTTCAATTGATTGATATGTTGATTGATTGATTGGTGAATTGATCGACATATTGATTGATTGACCGATTAATTGATTGACTGGAGTTTTACGGATGTTAAGCTTTATTTACTGAATATCAAACAATACAGCAGGTGGGCTGTTTTTACTTTTTATTACAATTTGTTGTTGTGATAAAACAATAATTAACCCTTCCTACACTGGAGACGGAAATTGCTGTCTGTTGTTTTTCATTTTTGCTTTAATTCTTAACAAAAAATTGGTTTTGACAGCACATGAGAATTTTCTCCAGTGGAGACGATTCTCATCTGCTGTCAAAACAGGTTATTGTCGAGAAATATTGAAAATAAAACATTTCCAGCAGACGACAACATTTAATTCAGCGTAGTAAGGGTTAATGATTTTTCGTCAAATATATACAAATAAAACTAGAAAGGTGGCCTGTCGGCACACAAATACCCCCACTGGCAGCCAAAGAAAACGAGGCATTTTTTATTATAAACCATTTAGCCGAACGTTAAGGTTTCAAACGCATCAAGTCTGTGACCTTGACCCTGGGCATAGTGTGATAATCCATGCATCGGTGTAGAAGATATAGAGCGGAAGGGAATTTCAATAGGTTTGACCTTTGACCTTCAACTGTGACCTTGACCTTGGACGTAGGTGCGTGGTTATTGATCGCGACACACCTTCTCATCATGAGAAACATTTGTGCCAAGCCATTTGATAATACATGCATCGGTGTAGAAGATATAGAGCGGAAGGGAATTTCAATAGGTTTGACCTTTGACCTTCAACTGTGACCTTGACCTTGGACGTATATGCGTGGTTATTGATCGCGACACACCTTCTCATCATGAGAAACATTTGTGCCAAGCCATTTGATAATCCATGCATGGGTGTAGAAGATATAGAGCGGAAGGGAATTTCCAACAGACCGACCGACCGACCAACCAACCAACAGACCGACAGACGGACAGACCGACAAGCTGACTCCTATATACCCCGTGGGGTATAAAAATAATCTGGCAGTCTTGTTTGAGGTAAAAGTAGGGGATTACAGATTAAGGTTATTTGGCCTTACTTGTGTATTTTGTCTGAGGCGTTCATGACGTTGCCTGTGACACCTGTCACTGTAATACGCCCACTGCTGGCTCGAACCTCGATCCCCACGTGGTTCTGGTCCGCCATCGCTATGATCTGCAAACTAAAAACAACACAACTGCAATCTAAAACACACAAGTTTGATCTGTGCAATTTAAAACAACAAGAGTTTGATCTCTGCAATCTAAAACAACACAAGTTTGATCTGTGCAATCTAAAACAACAAGAGTTTGATCTGTGCAATCTAAAACAACACAAGTTTGATCTGTGCAATCTAAAACAACAAGAGTTTGATCTGTGCAATCTAAAACAACAAGAGTTTGATCTGTGCAATCTAAAAAAACACAAGTTTGATCTGTGCAATCTAAAATAACAAGAGTTTGATCTGTGCAATCCATAACAACACAAGTTTGATCTGTGCAATCTAAAACAACAAGAGTTTGACATGCGCAATCTAAAACAACACGAGTTTGAACTGTTTAATCTGAATCAACACGAGTTTGATCTGTGCAATCTAAAACAACACAAGTTTGATCTGTGCAATCTAAAACAACAAGAGTCTGTAGTATAGAACATGCTTTGCTTTGGTAATCTGGCCAATCTTCAAATGCAGAACTACATGCACTTTTCATTTAACCACCTCAACCATACAGAATATAAAGCCAACTTTTGCAAACACTGTAGATCCAGATGAGCTGGCTCATAACGAGAGGCATTTGATAGTACTAAACAAGCTTTGATAGTATAGCAACAAAATTAAACCAAAAACTGAAAACAAAAACTTTAACCGACAAACTTTAACCAAATACTTTGAGCGGACGCACATACAAATGTTTGTTTGTTTGTTTGTTGAGGTCTATCAACAGCTAAGGTCATTTAAGGCCGGGTCAATGGGTTTAGTACTAAATCCCATATATTACCTGTACAAGTACATGTACATGTTCAAGTACATGTACAAATGGGGGGAAAATCCCAAAATCAGAACTGAATATTTACAATAACAAAAAAATATATTCAGCCCTGAAATCAGAATAATCCTATCTGATGCCAGGTCCTCGCCACACCAGAATCACTTGGCCCCTCCCAAAAGCAGTAGGATCAGTAATAATCTTACTACTTTTATAATGGGCAATAACCCAATTTAACACCCATGTAACTAAAGAGCCAAAGATAAAAACGTACACGAGGGCCAAACAAGGCAAATCTTGATTCCTATAAGGAGGAACCCATACCGTTAATTTACGCCTTCTCATTCGCCCGACCACCACCCACCACATATGAATGTAGATACGGACGTACGAACGCCAATGTGCCGACTATATCGCCAGCGCATGCACAATACACATGTCACCATATGCAAGTGTTACATAAGTAATGCTTAATAATTCCTGTAATAACAGGCATGTCGTAGGTATTAGCATATTATACAACTGTAAATTAGGTAGTATATCGTAGAACTACACCAAATATATCAGAATATACAACCAGGCCAACCCCCTCCCAAACACAAATATATTATTATTCATCATGATGCTTTAACTCTTAGACCGCTACACACAGCAATTGTCGTCTGCTGTTGCTTTTATATCTTGCCTAATTTCTCAATAAAAACATGGTTTGACAGCACTTTAGCATCATTCTAAAGTGCTGTCAAAGCATGTTGTAAATTATTCTAAAGTGCTGTCAAAGCATGTTTTTGATGATAAAAATGGAAAATAGAAAATAAACAGCAGACCACAAAAAATTAAGATAGCGGTGTAAGGGTTAAATATATGTCCACAGCAAAGGACGGGCGATAGAAAAAACAAGAAATTAGTAACACTGATGGTTGTACCTCACAACACAGAAAAGAGAAGTTTGAATATCCACAAATGCGATAAGCTCCATTTCTCGAGTCATGGCCACATATATGCATGTTGAGGCATGGCCAGTAAACAATGAGACATAATGCTGGACTCGCATTAAATTGAATTGAAATCAGGAAATACAGTACATGCATACCTCCGCGAACATCCACCTCTCTACAACAACACCCTCTCTGTAACAACCAATATTTTATATCCAAAAACATTGCCTCTATAGAGAAGTTACACTGTACCCTTTAGACACAAAGCTTATATGGAGCTCTGTTAAGACAGGTTCGCGGTATTTACCTGGCCGGACGTTAGTCGTTTTATCACCGTCTCTTTAAACTCCTTGGTGATTATTTCCTTCTCCACTGCAGTGGTCAACTGCCGAATCGCTTTATTAATCACGTCCTGCTTCATCGCGTACACTGTGAACACAACCTCGTTGGGGTTCGACAAAATTTCCCAGGACTTCTTGCCCACCGGACGAGGGAGCTTAGCCACATCATGTGACTTGCCAGATTGAAACGCTCCTGTAAATAAAGGATCTTTAATACACGAGTGATGATTTTATATGATATTTATTAACCCTCATTTCGCTGTAGACAGAAATTATCGTCTGCTGTTTTTCATTTTTGCCTTAATTCTTAACAAAAATCGGTTTTGACAACACATGAGAATCGTCTCCTGTGGAGACGATTCTCATGCACTGTCGAAAGAGGTTTTGTCAAGAAATACTGAAAATAAAACATTTCCAGCAAACAACAAAATTTAACTCAGCGTAGTAAGGGGTAAACGAGTTTACTGATTTCATAAGAAACGAGGCTATGCCGAGTTCCTTTAAAAATGAATCAACAAGTTTAATAAATATCATATTAAATCATTACAAATGTTTGATTCTATTTATTGCATAAGCACATCGTCATACATTAGTGTAATATGATTTTTATTACACTGTGATTTAGTACCTAAGAAGATGTGCGATATCCCACGATAAATAATATTTTACAAAAATGTGATAAATGATGTCGAAAGTTGATAACTTTTTCATAGCAAATGCAGAATTCTATTTCCCATTTGCTGTGAAAATGTCGTCAACTTTCATCTTGTGACTTGTCATATTGAAATATTCCTGTGAATGTGAATGTTACTGGAGCAATGGGGCTTATGGGATTTGTGTCAAATCCTGATCAAATAGCGCACTTCTGTAGCCTTCTAACTATCTATATTGCTTGTTAGAAACATGGCGGGTGTTTCATTGACGGAATGGCGAACAGTGCAGATCCACATCAGACTGTGCGGATGCACAGGCTGATGTGGATCTACACTGGTCGTAAAACACATAAGCCCCATTTCTCCAGTATGGCCACATATATAGAAATGGGGCTTATGTGATTATCACATGAAAACCTTGTTATGCCATTTCATACAAGTGATATGACATACGTGTTACATGTGGCATAACACCTGCAGCGAATTTGATTGGCTGACTGCATCACCATAATTATATATTTGTATCATGTGCTAATGTTATGCGAAATGAACACAAGAACAAGAATTCAGCCACGGAAGCGGTGTCGTAACATAATCATAGGCATGTGCTAAAGTAAGTATCACAAAAACTGTCCGAGAAGTGCATGTTTAAAACACGAAAAAGGTCAAGGTTGAATATTTTTTGTTTACATAATAAAATGGCTAAGTGTTTCCAAAACCATGTGAAGGTCAAAAAGGTCAAGGTCATGAATGTGTTCCAAATGCTTACATGTATCACGTGTCCAAACATTGAATCAATCCATTAAGTAACATTAATGTTATACGATGATGAAGCAACTTGTACAAACATTTTTACGCAAACATATCGCCCTATACGAACCATAAGGGCTCATCTACATATTTTAACAATTCTAGATAATGAAGGTTAAAGATTGCAACTGACTTTAAAAATCAGGTTAATGCATATGATCATTCATCTTGCACATGTGAGTAGGTATCCATATAGAGATTATATACATATTCTTCCATGTACATGCGGCTTCAATTATGTCGTAATTGGACACCTTTTGTAGATGAGCCCTTGTGGCACTACGAGAAATTTATTATTTTCGGTACATTTTACAAAGCCATAAGGGCTCATATATAGTTATGCCATCAATACTAACTGAAATAAGCACACACATTTATTAATACAATACTATATAATATGTCTCTCCAGTTGTGTAATGCATGGGAAAGAATACCCATTGACCACTTCAACTAGTGTAACCTGGTAACACCCCTTCATGCTAGGAAAACAATTAGATCATGACTTTTTTCTATTTTGCATTTACAATATCGCAGCCTGATCGTGATATTCCTTTGCCACATTTATGTTATATGCACATTATCTCAACTTATGTTTTAAATGAACATATAACAATCGTGCCGTAATTCTAGATGTATTATGCAAACAGTCTCATCTATATGAGAATAGCTCGGATCTGGACACAACATTCAAAGTTCATGCGGAATAAAATTTTCCAAAATTCAAAGTTCATGCGGAATCGAATGTTCGATGTCATTTAGGAAAAATATGATGATTGGTTTCCGCATCAGTATCGGTGATGTGATAAAAGGTGGTAATTCCAGACCCGGGTTCAATTATAGTAAACTGCTACGCTGGTCAGTTTATTCACTGTCTGCTTCCTCCTCCAATGTGTCCGGCATGGGAAGTCTGTCTCTTACTACCTGGCTGGTTGTTAACGACTGATAGAATGGCTTGTACACAGGTGGAGTAGTATATAAGAGTCACAATGATACCACCACCCTCTGAAAGGCACCGGCTAACGCATGGTGGTATCATTTGTGACTCTTATATACTACTTGGATTTCCCCCCACTGTTCGGCGGGTATGAATGAGAAGAATGGACCATATTTTTCATCAACCGCGAGACCATATATTTATGACATGAGAAGTTACACCCTATTAGAGATAAGAATCCCTATGTTATACTCAGTATATATATACAACAATCTGTCATACATTTATTACGAATAAAATAACAACCGACACCCTATTAAAGATAAGTTATCCATAAGTTATACTCAGTATAAATACAGCAATCTGTCACAAATATAAACTGACACCCTATTAAAGACAAGTTATCCATAAGTTATACTAAGTATATTACAACAATCTGTCATACATTTATTACAAATAAAATATAAACTTACACCCTATTGAAGATACAAATCTATTGGTTATACTCAGTATAATGTCTACCATAAAGCAAATGAGAGAGCAAGCTAAGAGTTGGGGAATTTCCCTAAGAGGTTTGAGAGTCAAGAAAGCTATAGCAGATAGGATAAGTGACGCGCGAGCCATCGTCTACGAGGAGAGGCTGCGGCGTGCGTTTACGGTTTCGACCGACGACTGCCCGCCGACCCCGAAAAACGCTCCGAGAAATTGGAGAACGAGACGACGGCCAGTCTGCGTGCCACCGCTTACGCGCAGCGTGTAAAAGAAGATCCCACCGCACGTAGAAAACCCTATACAAGGCGTACTACAATAAGATTTATCAAGGGTTGGTGGGAGACCTCCTAAGAGAGGAGAGATATCGCCACAGATTTGGTGGAGGAGGGTCCCAGGATTCTCGCCGAAGAAGCCGAAGTTAGGGAAACTGTTGATAGGGGTAGGAGGAAGATAGTATGGACTTTCGAGAGGGGGGTAGATGGGGAGATCGCTAATCGCATAATGAATAAAATTAGCCCAGAGATGACCACGGCGTGTTATCTGAGGTATTCGTGCTCGTATCGTATTAGGAACATCGAGACCGACGAAACGATGATCTATCACAAACAATCAAAGGGCAGTTCGTGGATAAACGAGATTTCCAAAGCGGAGAGTTGGATAACCGATAGAGAGAAAGGTCGAATGGACATCGACAAAGTTGATTGACCAAACACAAAATGGACCTTCGTTCGTTGGATATCGGTCGAGGTGAAGGTGATCATCGACGCTCAACAACTTCTCATGGGAGCGGGAAAACTCCCAGACTGGTTAAGACAGAAAAAGGGAATGTATTCCGTCGACATGTACGACGACTACTTGTGTCTGTTTAGGTGCATAGCCATCCACCGTTGAGGGAGACCAGACCGATGTTGTGAGAAGGCACGAGCTATGGCTCGCGAATATCTCGGTCACGATAACGGACCGGATAGTAAGGGAATTCCCCTGGAAGATATTAAGAAGGTCGAAGAGCACTTCAAGATGGGCATTCGCGTTTACGAGCCCACCGACGAAGGAGTGTGGTACCTCATGAAGGTTCCGGCAAATTACGACGTGGTTGGGGAGAAGATCATGACGATAGGAATTTTTGGAGGTCACTCTTTCCTCATAACGAACCTCCGCAAGATGACGAACGAGTACGGGTGCACCGGATGTCAACAACGGTTCACAAAGTCGTGTAACATGCACAGGCACGCGACCACCTGCATGGGTGGCAAGACCGTGGTGACATGTCCAGGTAAGAGGGTAGAGAGACCACAGTCGGCCTACGAGTTGAATCGATTCAATGGTTGAATAGAGAAGAAGAGAGGGTGGGAAAACACATACATCACGCGAGATGCGGTCACGGTGGTGAGAGGTGGGTGGCCGGCGATCCGGTCGACGGTTACTGTCACGAGACCGAGACCATGTTTCAGTTTCACGGATGCTACTGGCACGGGTGTCCGAGGCATTGCATGAGAGGTAACGCGAGATCGCTGTACAAGATGACGAAAATTCAAGACGCCAAAATAAGGAAGGCGGGTTACGAGCTGGTGGTGATGTGGGAGTGCGAGTGGTTGAATGAGGGGAATCCCCACTATCCACCACCACCGCGCGAGGGGGCGACGACTCTGTACCCTCACCAGATAGTCTACGACTTCGAGGCGTATCTCGACAAGTCAAAAACCACGCGACCCACCAAAGACCTGACCTTCGAGGTCGAGCACGTTCCTATATCGGTGTCGTTGGGGGATACGATGCATGAAGGGATCACACACATATGCGAACGAGATCCCGACGCTAGTCGAGAAGTTCGTGACCGAGCTGCAGATGAGAGGTCAAGGCAATCAGGAGGGGTTAGGAAGAAGTATCTGCCGGCCGACATAGATATGTTATCGAAGTCTCAGCAAGCAAAGATTATCTCTTGGATTGACCAAGTCCCGGTGGTGGGGTTCAACTGTAGGCAAGGTACGAACTGAACCTCATCAAGCAGTACTTTGTAGAGAAGTTGGCTGCCACCGTGAATAAGGTGATGGTCGGAAAGAGAGCCAGCACGACGATGTTTCTGTTTACCCCGGAGTTTAGATTTCTCGACATTATCCAGTATCTAAGACCCGGTACCACGTACAACCGGTGGGTTAAGGCGTACGACTGTAAAACGGTAAAGTCTCACTTTCCGTACGAGTGGTTCGATAGCGCGGACAAGCTCGACCATCCGGGGCTGCCAGACTATCCCGAGTGGTACTCGAAGTTGAAGGGTGAGTTCCTACTGTCGTTGTCCGAAAGAGTGTAAGAAGGTATTCCGAGAACTTGGGATGAAGACGTTCAAGGAATGGTTGCAACACTACAACGACTTAGATGTAGGACCGTTCCTGGAGGCTCTGACTAAAATGACTGAGTTCTACAGGGGAAGAGGCGTGGACATACTCAAGGATGCTGTGTCTCTGCCCGGTGTTTCCCTTCAGTACCTACTCCGCGGGTCGATCGATGGGAAGGCGGACACGCCCGAGCTGTGGTCGCCGAAGTATGAAACTTACGAGATGATGAAGCAGGGATTGGTCCGTCCATAGTGTTCTCCAGATACGCAGAGGCTGGCAGGTCGACGATCAGGGGTCAGGTAGGTAGTCGGGAGGAGAAGATGTACAAGGCGGTGATGTCCGCCAAGAAGATGATCATATACTCCCCGCTGCTAAAGTGGTATCTGGAGCACGGTCTGGTCGTCATGGCGGTGCATAGGGTGATAGACTACACGCCCGGCAAATCGTTTCAATGGTTCGTTAAAGAGGTCACCGCTGCCAGACGGACGGGGGACGTCGACAAGAGTAAGGCGGTGTTGGCGGAGATATTCAAACTGGTTGGCAACGCGTGTTGTGGCAAGCTGATAGAGGCACAAGAGAGACACCTGAACACCACATATACGAAGGATGAGAAGACTGTCGACCGGGCACTGAGGTCGGCGTGGTTCGAAGACCTGGAGGAGATTGGGGAGGCTTACGAGATATCGAGCAGGAAGACTCGAGTGGTGATCAACAGACCGTTTCAGTGTGGTATAGCGTTCTACCAGTAGGCCAAGCTCCGGATGCTGGAGTTCTACTACGACTTCTTGGACAAGTACGTGGATCGCGGAGATTTCGAGCTGATACAGATGAACTCTGACAGCATGTACTTCGCGCTGTCGGAGAAGACGGTGGCGGCGGTGGTGAGAAGAATATGAAGAGAAAGTTCAATAAGGAGAAGACCGAGTGGTTGGCGTGGTACGTGTGGAGCAACAGAACTCCAGGACTGTTCAAGCTGGAATTCGAAGGGGATAGAGCCATCGCTCTGTGTAGCAAGTGTTACTACGTGAGTGGTGATGGGAAATCTAAGCACTCGGCCAAGGGGATGTCGAAGAGATCTAACGATCTGACTTGGGGAAGGTACAAGAGTGCTCTCGAAGGGGGTAGGGATATGGCGGAGAACAGGGGATTCCGAATGATTAACGGGGTGATGAAGACGTACAAGCAGGAGAAGTTGGGGTTGTCGGCGTACTACGACAAGAGGAGAGTGATGGAAGACGGGTTACACACCGAGCCAATAGGATAGGTAAAAAAAAAAGAACTCTGAAAAAAGGAGAGAATACAAAAGACTCTGACAATCCGGGGGTAGCTGGGTGTTAGAAGGCACCATAAGAAGTTCTTCGCGAACAAACCCTCGAGATGGCCCATCATCCAAATAGTAGAGCACGGGCTCATCAGGTTTGGTAATGGATCGATCTATATGATATACATTGAGAGACCACACGGGATTAGTCGCGCGGCGGCTGCCACCTTCGAGCTCTCCCGGTTGATAGAGGTACCGGACGTCAATATCTGATGGAAGCCGTTGCTCCTCTAAACCAACGGGTCGCCCGCGCGAGACGGCAGAAGGTTTGCTCGTCACCTCTTTAAACTTGATAGCATCTACAGGCTTCTTACCTATCAATCTGGTCACCTCTCCGTTCAGTGCGTAGACCACGGCGGGCAGTCTGGCCACCCACTCGGTCGATCACGAATGAGGGTCTACAAGTTCTTTGGCGTATTGGTGTCCGAACAGTCTCTCAGCCAGGGTTCGATTGAAGCGCTCCACGATCCCCTGGTCCCGGTGGATGTTGACGCGGCCGCGTCTGACAGAAACGTCGTGCTTAGACAATAGATGAGAGACCGCGCCCATGAACTCGCGGCCGGGATCGACCTGGAGAAGATTCGGCCATTTGAGAGGACTCCTCTTATATATTCGGGAAAGAGCCTCGGCCACCTCCTTAGACTCTTTAGTGGCCAACGGCTCAGCCCCCTTATAACGACTCGCTACGTCAACGATTGTCAGTGCGTACTTGTAAATCTTGCGACCGACGCAATTGTGAGGGAGAAACAGGAGATCCGCTTGGTGAACTTGGTTAGGCATCGGCACGTCGAATTTCGGACGCGGAATACTGCGAGCCGCAGGTAAATAGATCTGCCAGATGGCCTGCTTCTTGAGCCATTCCTTGACAGCGTTTTCTGAAACCTTGGTCGCCGCGCGAGGTTCTTGATGGCCGCGAGTCCCTTCCAGTAGCCGCGGGGGCTGTAGTATGTGTTCGCTAGCTTGCGCGTTAGGCGAACCGATAGTTTGGTATTAAGTTTGCGCGTGTTCATCGTATGTGATGTATTCTAATATATCGGACAATCTCCAACATGCCCTCGCCAGATCGTCCGTACTGCGTCGTTAATAATAAACCTTTGTTGGAAGTACAATTGCGACTGGGGGTTAAGTTCTGAAGGAACTTGGGAAAATCTAATTCATCCAATCCCCCAGGATTGGTGGAGGAATCTAACATCCACTTTGCGAAAAGGGTGGCCGCTTTTTCGTCCTCGCGCAACGTCTCGAGAGAATCTCGGGCCAGACGAATCATACCCTTTGCACCAGCTATACTGTGTTTAAGGGCAGTGTAGCCTACATCGATCATAGCAAAATAAAGTTCGTCAACTGACATCGTTCTATATATATATATATTTATAAAAAAAATTATTTAAAATAATTATTAATTTTGTAAAAATTATTAATTAATTTGAAATCTCGATTGAATATAGTAGCCGACGAGACCCACCACACCCATTCCCACGACGATGAACGCGATCTCGCGATCTTTTTGGGGCTCTGACGGTACATAGAAATCTGAAAGTTGGGGCTAGCGATCCAGCGACGCGAGACTTTTCTGTGGATATGCCAGCGCGTACTCGCGGTTGGCTTCTTCAACGTTCTGGAAGGTTTGCGCGGCGTGATTCTCACGGCGAAGCTCTTCATTGACCCAGTCCAGATGGGCGGTTAGTTTTTTCGACCACGCTTCCTTTGCGCTATTGAGTTGTTCTACAGCTAAATCGTGACGCTTGCGCTCCTCATCCACGTTCGAGCTTCTCATTTTCGAGAATATAAAGTTGCTACCGCTGAACGCCAATGCGTTTACAAGCGCACCACCTATCATTATTCCGATCGAAGCCATTTTATTTCCATATATTAACAGGTAGAATTCCAACTTTAATTAGATAATCTCGGGTCCAAACTGCGGCCGCTACATCTAAGGTAGCGAGCCGTACGTCTCTCACAGTAAAGTCCAATTTGGGAACGGACCCTCCTAGGGCCATCTTTGATAGTCGAGCATCCACCCGATACTGAAACCCGATATCACACCACGGCGTGATAAAGCGCATTCACTATCATTTTACCATCTTGTTCTGCCATTGTTGATAATTATAATTATTTGCATATAAAAGGGATCGCGATCAATGTTTAAATGGGGCGCATCCAATTGCGATTGGTGTTTCGTAACTGTTTTTGGATGAATTGATGGGGGTTGTTTTCTCGATAGGATTGGTGTAATAGGGGGTATTTCCACACACACAGGGCACCAACAACTGCCAGACCACCACCAACAACCCAACTCCAATTCGTGAATTGGGGTTCAATCGGATTCGTCCAACCTCGATTGGGTGTTGAGTGTGCTTCCAATTCGTGAATTGGGGGTGTTGTTGCACTCAACACTGTTGAACCTGATTGCTCTGTCTTCAGATGTTTTGCTGTCTCCGTCCCCGATTGCAACGACTGTTAATATTAGGGCTTATAGTTCGTGAGCATATATGTCCAAATTGACAGTGTTTACCCGTGGTCAACGCGGTTGTCAGCGGAGCTAAGTACATTCCAAACTTGTGATAAATTGAGCAGCAGGCTGTTCTAAGAGTGTGACCTATAAAAGGGTCAGTCTCTAGATCGCCAATCAATCCCTCGTTTTTGTGTGGTATAGGGAGAAGTATACTAACGGCGGTTGCGTACAAATGAATAGCCGCCGATCCAAGAGTTTTTGTCATCTCCGCACCTAACCTAGATTCGTATCGCGCATACATTTTATCGATCTCCGCATCTGACATCTTATCCACCTGAAAAACTGAGAGACGCCTACCGAGATAATGCTCCGATTGTCCCCCAGCAACCAGCGCAGCTAGCCGCTCTCGTCGCGCCGCATTTTAATTTTCATTCGGAGTCGTTGCACTCAACCCAATCGAAATTGGAGTTGAACCCGATTGCTCTGTTGGAGTTGATGTTTCATTATCTTTCAAGAAAGATACCGTGTTGGCAGTCGGAGTTGAGGTTTCTTCCATTAGCTGATCGAGAAGTTCGTCGCAGTTCATTATTGCTATTTTTCTTAAAATTAATTTAACTATTCTAACAAGTCTCATCACTTTAACATATTGCCAAGCGCACCACCAGATACTTATGATCACCGTTATACTCGCAACAAAGCTCGCAGCGGAGCACAAAATTGTTAACATTGTTAACCATTGTTCAGCATTTGTTCAACATTTGTTAAGTATTTGTTCAGCATTGTTCAGCAATTGCTAAGCATTTACTCAGCAGATACTAACGAGCATTAAGTAATTGATTATTACTTTGCAATTTTCTTAAAATTAATTAATTGATAACTTTATAAGCAGTTGGTTAATCAGTCTTTAGCAGAAGCTTGATGTGCTTAGTTTCCGAAAGCATCTGTCGAACCTCCAGGCGCTCCTCGCGCGTTGGGATAACGTCATTCTCTCGAAGACAGTCATCGAATGAGTCTCGGTCCTTGCAGTGAAAGAGGGCGACCCATTTCGTTTGCTTGCGCAGATCCTTGAGGACGGCGTTGATCTTTTCAGTGGATATCCATACGCTTTGCCTAGCATGGCGGCTAGAAAATGCGAGTTCGGAGAGCATGTCCTTCTTTTTGGTCATCGCCGCCTTGGCCGAGCAATCGTCAATCACGTATAGGGTGGGCTCACCCTGGAATAGTTGGTATAAACCACGCAACCAATCGTGAAGCCTATCACCGGGGTCAATAACGTATACATCAGGGTCGTTCCATATCCACGGGCGCCGCTGATAAGTATCGTTGTGCCGCACAGTGGGACACAGGATCACAATGTGACGAAAGGCATCGCGGTAGGACTCCTCGAGCAAGTCGAGGATGAAAACCGTTTTTCCACATCCTGTCTGCCCGCATATTATGGCAGAGTGGGCATCTCCAATCGTGAATTGGTATTGATTGCTAATTTTCTTAATTTTTTCAAAATTATTAATTAATAAATCATTAGATTTAGTAGAGTGCTGAGACGTATCGACCATCTTCGATGTTGAGTTGTGCGTCTGTAATTATATATAAGTACACGTTCAATGGCCCATTTCCATCCGCCTCTTTGGTTATCTTGATCGTCACACCCTCACTAGCGTTCTCAACTTGGCGTCCGCTGCCGTGTATTTGGTCGTCGTCGCTGGCTCGCATGTCTAGCCATAACGCGTATTTGGTATTCAGGAACTCCGCGAGGGAGACGGCCGAGAGCTGCAGGTCTTTGGCAACCGCGGCAACCTCCCGGAGAGCGCTTAGAGCCGGCAGCAAACTGCTTTCTGACTTCGTCCCACTGCTGGTGCGCGCGAAGACCCGCGCTGTAGAGTTGATTGGGTACTCCCTCGATCGTCACTCTACCTTCGTGATTTTGGGGTTATAGAATTTGTCGGTTTTTCTAGCCCCGAACGCGAACCGAGCATCCTCGAACAACATCAGTATCCTTTCATCGAGCGGGCGGGTACGTTGACATTAATATTCCACAATGTGTCGCCTTTGTCTTTCGTCATCTTGCGATGGCGAAGAACTCGGTCGTAAAGTATGGCAACGCGCCCGGCGTACTGGGTTCTGATCAATCGCGTGAGTTCGGGCATCGTGATCATGTCGTACTCCAGCGAAACATTGTCGATCGTATACGTCGATAACACGTCTGTGGCTATGAGAACACGGCCGTAGTCGTTGAACGTTAGTTCGTATTCGAGGCGGTCAGCCAAAGCACTCTGATAGTAGGGCATGTGACTCTCCAGCAACTCAAAGTCGAGCGGGATGTAGAAGCGGTTGCCGTAAGCACCCGCGACCGCGTTGTCACTCGCGTTGTTATCTGCCTTGTTACCAGCCCCGATTCTAAGTTTTGTTACGTTCTTATTTTTGCTGGTGTCAATACCCTGATAGACAGCGTTTACGCACTCTTGCGCCGTCATCCACAGGTCCTGATAACAATGGTAGACGTCGCTGTCATCGATCGACATCACCTCATTACCAGAAATCTTTATCATGGTCTTCTTGACGATGGCGCGACCCAGGTTCTGAACGACGGTTCGGTCCGCGTCCGTCGACGTCAGCGAAATAGTGAAAGCGAGGCGAACAGTCCCCGGCACAATGACGTCGTTAGCACCGAGGTTGGGGAAGCGGACTAAGAGCTGCTGGTTCTGGTCGATCGTCGATGGGTTGTTCGTAATAACGACACTCAGTCTCACGCCTTTTTGCCCCGAGGGGCCTCACGCAGTCTGCGGTATGGATTGAGTTTGCGACCGTATTGACTCGAAGACATATCTTTAGTGAATTTATATTAAACCCATATGGTTTTGTCTTTAATACATAATTAATTTTAAATATGACTGATTACGATATTGACATGGATGAAATCGGCAGAGATGATTTACGCGATGATGATGACATCGATGATGACATCGATAACTATGACGAAACGACCTTCATAGATACGCCAGCACCCCCAATTCCACCTTTGTTTGGTCCAGGCGCACCACGAAATCAAGGCGCATTTCGTGGTGCGCCTTGGATTAATCCAGGCCCACCACAAAATACGCATTTGGTTGATTCAGGCGCACCTTTGTTTAGTCCAGGCGCACCCCGAAAGACACCCTTCCATATGTGGGAGGCCCCACCCGAAACTCCGGCATGGGCGGGTGGTGCCGAGATTCCTGCGGGGATCTCCAAGGATGAGCTGGCGCCTCTCACGGAAACGGAGTCTCAGGTGAAACGGTGGGAGAGTGAGGTGTCTAAACACGGCATCAATGCCATGTTGGAGTTCCGCAGCACCAAAAGAGGAGACTTGTGGGTTAAATGAGGCAATAGCTGGAAGTTGCTGACGTACAAGAACGACCCGACCCGGTTCCTCAGCCCCTCTTCCTTGAACCGATATGGAGTATTCTTCGCTCGAGCTCTGGGAGTGATCGAGGATCGGTCGCAGCTGCCTCAACAAATGGTAAAAACCCTACAGTCTACCGACGAAACGCTGGTGAAGACGGCCGCCGCTATAGAAACGAGCGATATTAGCGAGGTCCCTCGTATAGCCACCGACGCTATTAACACAGTGGAAACCACGGTCAACGAAATAAACGGCACTAAGTATGACCCACCATTACCTCTTCGCGAACTCCTGGGACTCGATAAGGTTCTGCAAACGGCCCGGGGCGAACTGGTCAATAACCTCTCCAAACTCACGGTGCTGGACGAACATATCGCGCTAGAAGAAAGAAAACTTGGGGAAGTCCGTGACGATAGAGAATCGACCGAGTGGATCAACAAACTCCTGCGGTCGTTGCGGGACGAAAGAGAAGCTCGCATGGAGGTTGTCTCGATTAACCGTGAGGCACTTTCCGGCCAATTAAATCGGAGCCACGAAACAATCTCAAGGGTCCTGCACGAGGACACGACACTCGGTGAGCGTCTTCGCATTCTGTTCAGAGAGAAGGGCGTCACGATAGTAACCATCATCGCAGCTTTCAGCATGATTATATCGACACTAATTCTATCTATATCGTCTCTATTTGTAGCTGTCAATGCTGGTGCCGCACCAGCACCCGCACCAGCACCCGCACCAGCACCCACGCCATCCGGCGGAGCTAAGGAGTGGGTAAAAAAACAACTAAAAGCCCTCGCAAGTCTCCTGGCTAAATTAGCAGGAAAGTTGGCTGCCGCGCTGCCTTGGTTGATTGGGGGTCTCCTCTCCTTCTTGCTATCTATATTATCAAAAACGGTCGGATGGCTTGCCAATAATGTTTGGGCTTTAATCGTGGCGATCGCCGGTCTCCTACTATTCTCCTCCAGAGAGTTCCTAAAACCAAAGCGCGAGTAGTCCGACCGCCACGAGGGCAACGACGAGCGCTAATTTCTCCTCCTCGTGTGTTGTGCTTCCAATCTCGATTGGTGTTTCCACTCCTGTTCCAATTCGTGAATTGGGGGAACTCAATTCGTGAATTGGGGGTCCTATTGCTGTTGGTGAAACAACGGGTTCAAATGAACTTGATGGTGTGGCCAATTGGTGAATTGAGGTTGGTGGGGTGGGTGTATCCAATCCAGTCACGGTTGGATGAATTGGGGGTTTTATGAAATCGGTTCCACTTACAACTCCGCGCCCGGGCATCTTGGGTGGGAGCTTGATGATATCCGCGTGACCGATTTTTTGATTGGCGGTGGCGATTACGATCTGATTATTGTAACCGTCAACCGGGTCGTCTCGTAGTATCATATTGCTCGGCGCCATATAAAGACCTATTCCAAATACATAGTCTACTGGGGTGCTGGCATTCTGCAAAACGTCTTGATAATTCTGGATCGCCTTCTCCAGGTCCACCTTAGCTGAGATGGCGTCCTCGACAAGTGCCAAGAACTGTTTGTGTGCGTCAAATGCCGTTCCGACTCCTATTATAGACCTGCGAGTTTGCTTCTGTGCGCCGAGGATGGCCCAAACGTAGACGCGAATGGAGTCGTTGAGGCGGGTAACACCGGCCTGCGTAAACCCTAGACCGTCGTCCAATATAAAGGTTTCTATACCCTTCTGCACGTTTTCGTCTTGTAAAATATAATCGACGTGAGCTATTTTTGGTGCATTATACCAGCAGTAATCGTAATTACACTGTCTCTTTGTATTAACTTCAGACCCGAATGTCATTTTATTTACATAATCGGTGGCGGTCCAATTTTTATAACCTCTAACTGGGTTCACAACACGATTTGAATGGTAGAAACCAAAGGTTACATCTGGGGTGGCATACTTCGTGCTTGCACCGTAGTCTAGACCACTGAGATAAACAGTACCTAAACCTCCGGTGTCTGAAAATGTTTTCTGTCTCCAATCCGAATCTTTTGAAACTTTAAATTAGTCACATATCCGTTCGAACGCCTTACGGTTGTATGTGTTGGAAATGGGATTCCAGCCGTCGTCTTGGGGTAGTGGAGTACCTAGTTCTTTGAGAATCCTCCTAATGGTATAATACACATGAAAGTTGTAGACGCTACTGCTTAACATGCTGTTACGGTCTGCTATTTGATCTCTGAAAGAGACGCCACACCCGGTTGTGGCACACCACACGGCAACATTTAGTTGGTTCTGCCAGAACTGCATAGGATTGTTGTTCCAGTTTGTTAGGACATCCTGTGTAATGGTTTTAGGAAGTCTGTACATTTCAAACATGTTAGTGAAATTTGTGTTGAAACCCATGCCCAAACTAGCTCTTATTGTGGGATGCACAAGCTCACCAATGGTGTTCTTTTGAGTGTATACACCTCCGAACGCGTACTTTGCATTAGAATTAAAGATAAATGCTTTGGTATCCATTGAAAGATATTATTATGTTTGCTACTATCACTAATGTTCAAAAGAGTTGTGAACTTCAAAGTTAATAGACAATTGCTGCGGACAACGCCGGGTAGGCCTTAGATCAATCACCTTCACGGTAGGCTGGCGAAACATCGAAACGCTCGAGTTTTTCACATTAGAAGTCGAGGGTGTAAGCCCTGTGGCTTTCGGAAACTACCTCATAGAGGCACCAGATACCTCAGGATTTCGTAGAACTCCAGATGCTATTGTACCTCAGGGTCTTTGGAGTTTCAGAGATCTCCAAGCTTTTGTCGCGGCGAAGATTCCTGGTGTAGTCACTCTCGCAATCTCGAAAGCCACGGGGCACACGACATTGACCGTTGAGAGACGTTTAAGGATCTCACCGGGGTTGGGCTCACTGTTAGGATTTAAAATAACATACCCTTACAACGATGACGGAGTGTTTGATCCGGGCGAGCACGTCGGCACGACCCCAGTAAACTTCGCCGTCACGAAAACTCTCGGGGTGCACCTGGATCGGGTGAACACATCGTACAACGCGATAGACGGCACTCCCAGCACATTACTGAAAACCGTGCCCGCCAGCGACTGTTTCTTTGGCGAGACCCTGACCTTAGACTTCCCACACCCCGAGATGAAAGTTTTGGAATCGGGACACATCCACGAGTTGAAGATTTCTATTCTTGATGATAAAGGGCGAGAGTTGAAGAACGATTACCCGATTTCGGTCGTCCTAGAAATTTCAAATTAATTTTAAGAAAATTAGAATTAAACGCATGTTCGTGATATATATTATCAACATTATTGAAAATGAGTATATACGGACCAGGTAGTTCTTCCGAATTTGGAACCGGCAGAAGGGGGATTCATCCCAACAGAGGGCGACTTTTTAAATACCCAAAAAACAAAGGCCTTGATCAATAGAACTATATCAGTGGACACGGACGAAATTCACAAAAGTTTACTATCACAACTTAGAGAATATGCCCTGGCTGTGAATACACAAAGTCGTGAAGAAACGCATACGGAACTAAATGAACAAGGTAAAAAAATAACCAAATTTCGGAAAGAGGTCCGGTTGGGGATTGAGGGAGTCCGAACGGGTGTTGATAAAGTCCGAGAAGACCACCAGGCGGACCTTACGGAGGCTTATGATGCGTTGCGCTTAAAGGACTCTCTCATCAGAGAAGCGGCACTTCCCGAACTAGGAAAACAAATAACCAAATTTCGAAAAGAGACCAGGTCGGGTATTGATAAAGTCCGAGAAGACCACCAGGCTGACCTTACGGAGGGTTATGATGCGTTGTGCTTAGAGGACTCTCTCATCAGAGAAGCGGCACTTACTGAACTAGACGGGAAAATAACCAAATTTCGAAAAGAGACCCGGTTGGGTATTGATAAAGTCCGAGAAGACCACCAGGTGGACCTTGCGGAGGCTTATGATGCGTTGCGCTTAGAGGACTCTCTCAGCAGAGAAGCGACACTTACTGAACTAGACGGGAAAATAGCCGAATTTCTGAAAGAGACCCGGTTGGGGGTTGAGGGGGTCCGAGAAGACCACAAGGTGGCCCTTGCCAAATAACCAAATTTCGGAAAGAGGCCCGGTTGGGGATTGAGGGAGTCCGAACGGGTGTTGATAAAGTCCGAGAAGACCACCAGGCGGACCTTACGGAGGCTTATGATGCGTTGCGCTTAAAGGACTCTCTCATCAGAGAAGCGTCACTTCCCGAACTAGGAAAACAAATAACCAAATTTTGAAAAGAGACCAGGTCGGGTATTGATAAAGTCCGAGAAGACCACCAGGCGGACCTTACGGAGGGTTATGATGCGTTGCGCTTAGAGGACACTCTCATCAGAGAAGCGGCACTTACTGAACTAGACGGGAAAATAACCAAATTTCGAAAAGAGACCCGGTTGGGTATTGATAAAGTCCGAGAAGACCACCAGGTGGACCTTGCGGAGGCTTATGATGCGTTGCACTCAGAGGACTCTCTCATCAGAGAAGCGGCATTTACTGAACTAGACGGAAAAATAACCGAATTTCGAAAGGAGGCCCGGTTGGGGGTTGAGGGGGTCCGAACGGGTATTGATAAAGTCCGAGAAGACCACAAGGCGGCCCTTACGGAGGTTTATGGGGTGTTGCGCTTAGAGGACTCTCTGATCAGAGAAGCGGCGGTTGCTGAACTAGACGGAAACATAACTGATTTTCGGAAAGAGACCCGGTTGGGGGTTGAGGGGGTCCGAACGGGTATTGAGAAAGCCCGAGAAGAACACCAGGCGGCCCTTGCGAAGGCTTATGAGGTGTTGCGCTCAGAAGACTCTCTCATCAGAGAAGCGGCGGTTGCCGAACTAGACGGGAAAATAACCGAATTTCAAAAATAGGCCCGGTTGGGGGTTGAAAATGCCTTAGAAGACCACCAGGCCACCATTACGGAGGCTTATGATGCGTTGCGCTCAGAGGACTCTCTCATCAGAGAAGCGGCACTTACCGAACTAGACGGTAAAATAACCGAAGTTTCCGATAAACTGAACATGTTCGTAGAGCCGCGACCAAAGCACTTGAGGAGGCCTCTGAAAATATTCGTGCTGATCCCCTAGTGAAAATGTGACTGAGATTTCACTGAAATCCCAGTGAAATTCACTGAGATTATCATATCCCGGGGTTATTTCCAAATCTCAGTGAAATTCGATGAAATCTCACTGAATTTCAGTGAAATCGCAGTGAATTCCCGGTTCAGCTTCCAAGTGAAATTTCACTGAGAATCTCAGTGAAATTTCACTTAGAATCTCAGCGAGATTTCAATGAAATCATGATCATTTCCCGATCTCAAACTCGCAGTTTAAATATTGGGGTCATTATAACGCGGGTCTCTCGTGGATCCCAAACAAATATTAAAAAAATAGAGAAGAAAAAGGAAAACAAAGAAAAAAAATCAAAAAAAAAAATCGTCGGACGTCGTAGTCATCGTGTAATTAGTTGATTCGTGATTTCTGTAAGTTTATTCAAACAACGACATTCAAAGTACATGAAATAATTATTATTAGTATGTTAGCAAATGTAATACCTTTAATCAGGTAATCATGTTAATATGCATACAGTGCAGTATCCGTGCCAGGGGATATATGAATTCCAAATCCAGACGAAATTACACAGACGAGATTTGTGTGATGCTTTGTGCAAAATATCATCGATACACCCAGGTGTTTATTGTATGACCTCATTCAGCACGAGGCTGTAAACTGTGTGACCTTTAGGCTATGTTTTGAAATGTTACTGATTGGTCTACACGCCTTTTGATGTCCCACAGACGTCGCGGACGTGCGACTTTCATCATCACGGGCCAATCATGCAGTAACCCATTTCATGCTGAGGATACGCTTATGTTTGCAGATAAATATTTTCCTTATATGCACTCAGAAGTATATGCCGCGACCACCATTTAATCCGTCTCGTCGACACGGTTCAAATGAGTGGTCACATCGTATACTTTCATTGAGAAATAACAAAAATAAAAATATTTTGTTTAATAATTTCATACCCGTAAATGTGTATTCCGAAAGGAATGGATTAAAACAAACTCTGGATTATACGCAGATGTTTCTCCTTATTTCGCCGATATTGATTTCCAAAATATTTTCCGTAAATGGTGTTGAAAAGTTGACACAAAATTCAGAGTTCATGCGGAATTGTCGGTGGGATTATGCTTTCAAATTCGAATAAATTAATCTAATCAGGGTCACAGCTAGTATATCACTTTTCTTGCTATATACACAGTATAGCAGCTTCTGTGTAAGTGTGTATCGCCACAGGGAAGCCGACACACGCCCTAGGCGTTATCGATCGATGAAATGTTACAATTTAGGATTAGTCTAGTGAAGAAAACAGGCTTGGACGTTTCAACGGAAAATAGTGACTTGCCCGGGACTAACTTTCAGCATAGAGCCACTTGCCCGAGACCAAAACCGACTTGTCCCGGGCGTCGGGCGTGCCGATTTGTACAGCCCTGACTGCCACCCACGTTCCGACGCCACTGTATTATAAGTATGTGTCATAAATATTGTTTTATCACGTATTAACTTAATTGGATAATTAACTGGGGATTAACCAACTCGATCCCACTGATAAAAATGTGCAATGTCTGCGAGTGCTTTGGTACCAGCTACCGGCTTAGAAATGAGTTGCGGGCTGTTTATATCTCATGAGATGGATTTTGATTGACAGAAAATTGAATGACGTACACCGAGACATTTGCATAATTAACATAGGACTTGCCTACGCGACGTAAATAATCCCAAAAGTTACGGCCTCGTCGCCAATCAAATCATTAAATTATCCATATTATGCATATATTTATGAAAATTACAAAGAATTATCTTTTATTTGATACTAAATTTGTGTTTCGGAACCTAATATTGAGCTTCGCATTCAATTTTTCAAATGTACCCCTCCGCGCAAATTCTGTCCACTCGCACACCGGCGCCATTTTGGAAAATCAAAATCCTATTCGCGCTATACCTGGTTGAGAAAATCTACCAACAGTTTGATCTACAAAGCGTTGATTGTTCCAGACATGTTGTAAATTTAAGGTAAGTATCTCTGTAGTTTATTGATGTTTTCTGTCACAAATATTATGTTTAAACGGTTTAACTTATCATTAAATTGCCATCCGAAAGGCCGATGATTGCAACTTTCTGCTTCGACGAAAAGTGTGAAAGTTTTGTTTCAAGATTTACGTACGAAATCGATATATTCTGATGGAATCATGTGATGTCGAGAACTAATAATGTTTATTACATTATTAATTATTGATTTCAATCTGATTGGGAACTAACTATTGTCAAAAAACGTAAAAAAAAAATCCGTAAATATCTTGAGAATTTCCGCGATTTCGTACCTACGTAGTTTCGTCCTTTTGCAACTTTTTCCAATCGATGTTACCGGAACCCGAATTTCGTGATATTTCAGTTGGGTATTAACTAAATATGCATAATTTATGCACATCGAAGTTCACAAATGGGTATTTTAAGTGAATTTAAAGTTTACTTTACTATTCTTCTAAAATATTGACATAAATCATTAAATGTTGTTTGTTTTGAAACATGTATTTTATTTTTGAAAGCAAACCTTTTAGTTTGGAGGCAATGACACATTGTCATAGGTAACACAAAATAACTTGCAATTATATATCCTCATTTGTAGCTGTGAATGGAGAAATGGGGCATATGGGATTGTGAGCAGTGCAGATCCTGATCAGACTGCGGATGCACAGGCTGATCTGGATCTACACTAGACACAAAACCCATAAGCCCATTTCTCCAGCCACATACACTAATTATGAGGGGCCGGGGGTGCCATTAATACCTGTAACCCACCTTCTTTCCCTACTACCGTCGCTCTGCCACACAATTTCATATATTTTTCAGCAGTGAAAGACGAGCATGGATTATCCCGGCCCATACTGCCAGTCTCTGAACCTGACTACACAAGACGTTGCATCAAGGACATTCACAAACATAAAAACCTTGTCAAATGGACTGAAGACATATGCAGAGAAAAAAAAGGCTAACAAAAACATGAACTGAAATATGAAAGTGAAGCCGGCCGCAGACTTGTATCCATAACTTGGATACATTTACATTAAGAGTTAATTCTAGTTCGAGTTATTTTTATTTCACTGAAATAAAGTGGGATCTCACTGTAATCTGGCGAGATCCCTGTAAAATTTTGAGAAATCCCAATGAGATCTCACTGAAATCTGGCGAGATCCCAGTGGGATTTCACTGAAATAAAGTGGGATCTCACTGTAATCTGGCGAGATCCCAGTGAAATTTTGAGAAATCCCAATGAGATCTCAATGGGATTTCACTGAAATCTGGCGAGATCCCAGTGGGATTTCGGCCACATTTTTCAGTGGGATTTTAACAAGATCTCACCAGGATCACATTGGGATTTTACTGAAATTCCAGTAAGATTTCACCGAGATCCCAATGGGATTTCAGTGAAATCCCATTGGGATTTCGACCAAATTTTTCAGTCACTGAAATCCCATTGCGATTTCAATGGGATTTCGTTCACATTTTCACTAGGGGAGGCCCATACCTCTATCGGGGGGCTTGCCAGATTGTTGAAAACAATGAAAACGCAAAAACGTGTCATAACAGTTTGGGCCGAGAAGCGGGGCCCATTGGTTGAGGGGCTCTCTGAATATTCGTTCGGTGCCAAAGCGAGTAATAAATGTGGGGGATACGCCATGACAGCTCCAGGTACACTTCTCCGAATGGCGGTCTGCTCGGTTAATGCTAATGGTAAACCTGTGGGCGCGGTCACGATAAATCTTGTAGTAGATGGGGAAGAACGGGGTTTGGAGTCAATAAACTCGCTGGAGATAGTTCGTCGGTGGTTTTGTTCGCCGGTGATGATCTAATTAGACTTTCCGAAGGTAGTGTTATTAACTTTGTTACGAAAATCGCTGACCCAACGAGTTCTTCCACTATTGTCTCATTGTTAATTGAACTTAATTTGTAAATACTAATATATTGAAAATCATGAACGAATCATCGCTTCCAATTGTCAATACCACTCCATCAACACTGTATCCAATTAACGAAAGAAGTTCAGATTTTAGGTTGAATAATATCGTCGCTATGCAGGATATTTTAGTTAGAGAATATAGAAATAGAAAAAGACACGCTATAAAATATAAGCGCGCGGCGAATATAGCTGAAGCATCTAGTACGGTTCTGGCAAGTTTATCTGTAATGAGTGGTGCGGGTACTGCTGCAACACTATCTACAATTGTAACGGTTCCACTTGCAGGGGTTTTGAGTGGAATTACCGTTTTATCTGGAATACTTTGTATGGTAATTAGGGCGTCGGTGGAAAACTCGAGAAAAAATGTAGAAAACATGATAGAATATCCGTTCTCGCCAGGTGTAAGAAAAATAGCATCGACGTTATAGTATCCAAAGCGTTGGCCGGTAAGAAAATATCAAATTTAGAGTTTGAATCTGTGGTGGAAGAAATGGGGAGATATGAAAAATTAAAAAATGATATTAGAATCAAAGCACGCGCCACCATGCCCAAGCTTGAGTGTACTGATTGGGATAAATTTAGGGTAAAACTTGGAGATAAAGTCGGAGAAAATTAATATTTTTATTAAATAATTAATTTTATAATTTTCTTTAAATTAATTATTTAATAAAAATAATTGAAAAAAAAATCGGGTCTGGCCGAGGCACGAACGCGCGCCAGCAAATTCGTGAACCTCTCTAAGTGTTTATAAATAACCTGTGTACACACCGTCTGTGTAAATCGATAATTGTACAACACTAGGAAATGTTTATCATAACGGCCTTCGTGGTCGTGTGGGTTAAGGCGACACTCTATAGAGGCGTGGGTCGTGAGTTCGCGCCGCAGTTGGAGCTAAAAATTTTATTTATTTATTTCTATCCCTACAAATGAGATCGCTATGGTAAACAACTGCATGACAACGGCGTTCCTATCCGACCGCTCGAGGTTGATGAAAAATATGTTCCAGATAGCCAGTTTACATACCATCGATAAGGATAAATACACTACATAAATTAATTAGTAGTTTTTTTTTTCTGTTCAATAATAATTTTTCAATATCTTTATAAGCGATATCGTAGAAATGTATATTCGTAAACGAATCGTTGGGTTTTAACAATTTTATATAATACACCTTAGTTTCATATCCGATACGCACTATCCGTCTTAATGTTTGTATTTGCCTCTTGTATAGTTCACAGGGTGAAGTAACGGACCGAGGTCTATATACATTAAATATGCCTAAAAGCATAAATAAATAAAGAAAAAAAAAATAATTGTTTTTACCCCTTCCATCTAACCATTATAGGAAGGGGTCTAACTTTTTAATAGGCCGAACCCGCACGGGCTCGAGACAACGGACTTTCACGAAACGTCAACCGAGTTATATCATTGTCGCCTATTGCAGAAGTTGGGAGAATGTTAGATTTCCGCAACGATATATTCCCCGATGCGCTATGTCAACGCGTTTTCGAGCTATCGATCGTTTTGTTGTAAAAAAATTATCATCATTGCTAGGTCGGGAAAGAACGGACACATTTCCGAGGTCGATATTGCTATATGAAGGAGTAAACATCGGGTTCAAAATACACTTTTACGTCGTCCCGGCCCGTAAAGAAACATTTTGCATAGAGAAAACATTGTTTCCAATCGAACATTTGATCAAAACCTACATTTATACCCGTCCTGTGCGTCACGACAGACAATTTAATCGCACAGACATTTCTATCATTCTCGGGAAGCCATTTTGTATAAACATCGTGGGACAGGTTTATTTGCCGGAACTCGTGCACTTACTATGTGGTAAAAAAACGGAACTTTTATAAACGGTTATTAATTATATTTTATAATACCTATGTTGATGGTAAAAGTATCAAGTTAAAGGTATGTCTCTCTACTCCCGATTTCAAGTTTTGTCAAATATATTTTTTTCTAATAAACATGTTTTGGCAGCATATGAGAATTGTCCGTGGGGTCAAATTTTATTTTTGACCGAATATGGTCATGTTATATATCAAATCGAAGGTATCAACGAGGCGATCACTCTGGTGCATTTTTTTTGTCGAAATCGGATGGCTATGTCATCCAAGATGGCCGCCGAAATGTCAAAAGGTCGTTCTTTATTAGAGATTTCAAAATTATTCTTCACATGAACCGCGTGGGCCCATGGTGGCCAAACTTCAAAGTGATGGTCCATGGGTGAAGCCTTTTCAGATTTGTTAAAACGGAGGTTATCGCTAATCCAAGATGGCCGCCGTCTAAAAATAGCAAAAATTCTTAAAAAATCTTCTTCTCATGAACCGCTAGCCGGATTTCGACGAAACTTGGTAAGAATGATCGATGTACAATGCTCTTTCAAAGTTGTTAAAATAGTGACTCCGGGTCAAAAATGGGCGTTGCCCGTGGGGTAAAATTGGGGTAAAATTTTATTTCTGACCGAATATGGTCATGTCTATATCAAATCGAAGGTATCAAAGAGGCAATCGCTGATACATTTTTTGTCGAAATTGGATGGTCATGTCATCCACGATGGCCGCCGAAAGGTCAAACGGTCGTTCTTTTATTAGAGATTTCAAAATTCTTCTTCACACGCACCGCGTGGCCCAAGGTGGCCAAACTTCACAGTTATGGTCCATGGGTGAAGCTTTTTCAGATTTGTCAAAACGGAGGTCGTCGCTAATCAAAAATCTTCGTTCTCATGAACCGCCAGCTACGCCCATTTTTTACCCCTGGGTCACCATTTTAACAACTTTGAAAGAGCATTGTACATCGATCATTCCTACCAAGTTTCGCCGAAATCCGGCTGGCGGTTCATAAGAAGAATTAAGAATTTATGCTATTTTTAGACGGCGGCCATCTCACCTTCCGCTTTTGCTGTAATCTGAATTATAAAACGCAGGTAACGTAGGGCGACTTTCCCCGTGTTACAGACGGAAATTCGGGTTAGTTTTGCTCATGCGTGTTGATGAGATCATGAAACAAAAATGCGCGATCTTCCATCTCTGGGGGAGAATGATCGATGTAAAAATTGTTAAAATGGTGACCCGGGGCCAAACATTTTACAATCTCGCGTTCTCGCGACTATCCAATCTTGCTTTTTCGCAACCTCTCCCCCAGAGATGGAAGATCGCGCATTTTCGGGTTGCGAAAAAGCAAGATTGGATAGGATAGAATCTCGTATTTTCGTCTCGCAATCTCGTGATCATACTTCACATTTTCGCGCATCAATATATGCTCGATATCGCGAGAACGCGAGATTGTAAAATGTTTGGCCCCGGGTCACCATTTTAACAATTTTTACATCGATCATTCTCCCCCAGAGATGGAAGATCGCGCATTTTTGCTTCATGATCTCATCAACACGCATGAGCAAAACTAACCCGAATTTTCTGTCTGTAACACGGGAAAGTCGCCCTGCGTTACCTGCGTTTTATAATTCAGATTACAGCAAAAGCGGAAGGCGAGATGGCCGCCGTCTAAAAATAGCATACATTCTTAATTCTTCTCATGAACCGCCAGCCGTATTTCGGCGAAACTTGGTAGGAATGATCGATGTACAATGCTCTTTCAAAGTTGTTAAAATGGTGACCAGGGGTAAAAAATGGGCGTAGCTGGCGGTTCATGATAAAGAAGATTTTTGATTAGCGACGACCTCCGTTTTGACAAATCTGAAAAAGCTTCACCCATGGACCATAACTGTGAAGTTTGGCCACCTTGGGCCACGCGGTGCGTGTGAAGAAGAATTTTGAAATCTCTAATAAAAGAACGACCGTTTGACCTTTCGGCGGCCATCGTGGATGGCATGACCATCCAATTTCGACAAAAAAATGTATCAGAGCGATTGCCTCTTTGATACCTTCGATTTAATATAGACATGACCATATTCGGTCAAAAATAAAATTTTAACCCAATTTTACCCCACGGGCAACGCCCATTTTTGACCCCGGAGTCACCATTTTAACAACTTTGAAAGAGCATTGTACATCGATCATTCTTACCAAGTTTCGTCGAAATCCGGCTAGCGGTTCATGAGAAGAAGATTTTTTAAGAATTTTTGCTATTTTTAGACGGCGGCCATCTTGGATTAGCGATAACCTCCGTTTTAACAAATCTGAAAAGGCTTCACCCATGGACCATCACTTTGAAGTTTGGCCACCATGGGCCACGCGGTTCATGTGAAGAATAATTTTGAAATCTCTAATAAAAGAACGACCTTTTGACATTTCGGCGGCCATCTTGGATGACATAGCCATCCGATTTCGACAAAAAAATGCACCAGAGTGATCGCCTCGTTGATACCTTCGATTTGATATATAACATGACCATATTCGGTCAAAAATAAAATTTGACCCCACGGACAATTCTCATATGCTGCCAAAACAGGTTTATTAGAAACAAATATATTTTGACAAAACTTGAAATCGGAGTAGAGAGACATACCTTTAACTTGATACTTTTACCATCAACATAGGTATTATAAAATATGAATTATAACCGTTTATAAAAGTTCCGTTTTTTTTATTTTTTACCACATAGTAAGTGCACGAGTTCCGGCGAATAAACCTGTCCCACGATGTTTATACAAAATGGCTTCCCGAGAAATGATAGAAATGTCTGTGCGATTAAATTGTCTGTCGTGACGCACAGGACGGGTATAAATGTAGGTTTGATCAAATATTCAATTGTAAACAATGTTTTCTCTATGCAAAATGTTTCCTTACGGGCCGGGACGACGTAAAAGTGTATTATGAACCCGATGTTTACTGCTTTATATAGCAATATCGGCCTCGGAAATGTGTCCGTTCTTTCCCGACCTAGCAATGATGATAATTTTTTTACAACAAAACGATCGATAGCTCGAAAACGCGTTGACATAGCGCATCGGGGAATATATCGTTGCGGAATACTAACATTCTCTCAACTTCTGCAATAGGCGACAATGATATAACTCGGTTGACGTTTTTTTTTTTTTTCTTCATTTATTTATGCTTTTAGGCATATTTAATGTATTTATAGACCTCGGTCCGTTACTTCACCCTGTGGTATAGTTCTCATAAATGTCGGTATAATATTGTAAATGCAACGTTTTTATCGGAGCGTAATAAATTACGCTGATATTTCATGTATTCGATATCGCCTAGTGTTTTAATTTTATAGAATTTATATATAGGACTATAACCCCCGTATTCTTCGTAAACTTCTTCAACACAGGCATTAAAAACTTTCAATTCCAATTGTATTGTATTATCCATTTTCTCTAATAATATTGGTAGTTGTTTTTTTCTGTTCAATTTCCAATTTTATAAAATTAGTTTGATAATGTTTTTTTTACAGTGTTTTAATGCTGTAGAAACACCGTGACTTATCAAAAACTACACATCAGATCGATTCTATCTTTCTAACTGACTTTCCGATTTGAATTATTACTAAACGATAATACTTGCGAGCACGTAATCCCTTGTTAACCATTCGATGAGTAGCCTGAGTGCCACCGCATGGTGGACATAGCAATGACTCGGCTTTGGTCCCGACCCCACACTGCCGACATGGGCGAGGCGAAACGGAACCTCTTCGCATCCATGCACGGTGATGTTTGCAATATTCGTAAATACCGGTTCGATGACACCTCTCGTGACTACCTGTCTTCAACCACGCACACTTAACTAGAACCATTATATTATATATATATACTGAGTATAACATAGGGATTCTTATCTCTAATAGGGTGTATCTTCTCATGTCATACATATATGGTCTCGCGGTTGATGAAAAATATGCTCCATTCTTCTCATACATACCCGCCGAACAGTGGGGGGAAATCCAAGTAGCATATAAGAGTCACACATGATACCACCATGCATCGGGTATGGAAGGTCTTCGAGCCATTTCCCACCCTTAAATATAAGAATACTCATACCACCATGCGGTGGGGGGCACCGCGCGTTAGCCGGTGCCTTTCAGAGGGTGGTGGTATCATTGTGACTCTTATATACTACTGGTGGGATTACCAGACTGTCACAGAGCGATAGTCATGATAGTAAGTCCTTCTTTTTAGCAACGGAAATTGGAAGCTTTGGAAGTACTTCTGTCTTATAGGTGCTATGACGGCAGTTTGTGGACGACCCCGTGTGGACTTCGCAAACTTTATTGTGGCCGGATGAGATTTATGTGCTCTTTTATATTTTAACCACATTGTATTCATGCTCTTGTTATTTTAACATATGTTTCCGTGTTTGCAGATTAATGCAAAACGTATTGCGGATAGCGGCACGCTTCTGACATGATATGACAGAACGACATTATATTGACCGTCTCCTATATCCCGTTATATTAGCCAATATTGGTCCGAACTCTTTTGGGGGCGAAATTTCTCAACAGCCGTAGGTATAGCCAATATCATAATATAACCTAATTTCTGATTGGTAGTATTTATTCTAACCGGCAGTTTGATTGGCTTATATAAAAAATCGCTCACTAACACTTTGCATGAGCTGTCAAATTTTTCTTGCGCGGGGTTTTATTTTATTATATTTCGATCATTCGGTTCACGATAGTAGTTGGAGACAACACATATATATATTTTCGATTAAGCTGGAGAAAGAGCAGGGAGCGGTAAATATACTGTGATATGGTGTCTTGTTTTAACATGGTTTTTAGTTGTCTGTGTACGTTATGCATTGTTGGAGTCCGCATGGACTGCAACACTGTTTACACAGGAAATGAGTCCTGTACAATATTTATTATTGTGGAAAAGCTTGGTTCATTTCAACCTAAATGGTTGATGATTTGGTTCCTTAATTTAGACTTATCGTGGCAACTTTGTATGTTCATAAATGTGCAGTAGTTAGAGCTGGATTTACTTTACACCTATCTGTCCTATCTGTTGCATGACCTAGTTTTACCAGGTGTAAACACTGTTATTTATCCTGATATTTGTTGCCACGATAATGCCCCATTCCCCCTGATATCTCTGTTGTGAGCTGGACTGGAGGTAGAGCGAATCCCGTAGAATGTTTCCGCACAGTGTCCCTCTGTATAAATGTCTGTGGCTCTAGACACTGTCGGATTAAGGTTACGGGTTCGTTCTGGCTCTGGATTGGCAAATAACATGCTAAGGACTAAATAATGCAATATATTGTCGTATTTTTTAACGTTAACTGTAATTCATGTAACCAATATGCAAAGTAGATTGCGTCAACCATACTATTATTTTCTACTCAGATAAAGAGGTGAGAGGAAGCAGGGAGATAAGTCAGGGCCAGGGCGTTTGCCCACAGCAGGTTGGTTATAATCTAGCCTTGTTAGTCGCAATCAGTTTGATCCTGATTTACCTGTGCATCGGCGCAGTTGGATCAGGGTCTACACTGTTTGAGAATTATTATTTTACATTGCTTTTAGTCAGTGCGACTTGAGACCAGCCTGTGCGAATGCACAGTCTGATCAGGGTCTACGCTGCTCCCAAGGGAATATATATGTCTACTTTAGTCCGGTGTTCTCCATCCGTGTGGGCTGGATCAGTTTGCGCATTAGCACAGTCTGATCTGGGGTCGCAGGGTTTGCGAACATTGGAATATGATGCATACTTGTTCACTCCGGATCTATGCTGTTAGGATTATAGTTAATTGACCTCAATATGTTCTTCAGAGTCTGTGCGACCAGTAATACCCCTTTGGTTAAGCCCAAATCACTCCTTTATCACATTTATTACAGCCAAATTGCTGTTGGAACCAATTGATGGAAATTGTGTCTGTAATCCCATTAAGGGGAGATAATTCAACAGGCTATTGGAATAATAGCTAGTTATTTTATCTGCACCGGTAGATTTTTCCATCGGTTGGTTTGCATAATAAACTGAGCAATGAGTGATTTGGGAATAGCCTTTATCGAGCTCGAGCATTTACTCCAGTTCTACAAGTGAGTACATACTCACTTGTCTGCTTTTACCCTGCTTGCTTTATGTGCTTAATGTCAGCTTTGTGTGCTTTATGTTAAATGTTATTTGTGCTTGCATAAGTAGGTCAAGGTAACATAACATCTTGTGATTGCACTTAGTGAACCGTTCTTCACTAAGTTGTCTTGAGATATTTGATAATGGGAAAGTAAGTGCAATCAATTGCTTTAATTGTATTGTCTTGTATTGTTTGTTACCTTGCATGATTGTAATGTTTATGCTGTATTGTTGCAGGCGTCGGGCCTAACTCGCATAAAGTGATACAACCAATTGTCGTTATCTTCATGAACCACCCCCCTCCAATGGTATTCCCTTACCGGGCTAGGGAAGCCCTCTTACAAATGGCGCCCAACGACGTGTGGAGACCGACAATTTGGAATTTATCACGTGGGTGATTGGTAGTACGTACTCAGACTGGTGAATCCGAGCAGATAGACCTGATAGAGACAGGAGGCAGACACACACACACAAACACACGCGCGCGTCACAGCCAGCCTGCATGCGCACGCATTTGTGTTGTCCATGTACCTGCTTGTATTTGTGTTTGCTTTATAGTTGCTTGTAGTGCATGTTGCTCGTTTATTTTTGTGTATGTGCCTTGTGTAGTAAACATGTGATGTGCTGTTGTTTTCACATGTTGTGATTATAAATTGTGCTGCTGTGATTATTTTTTTCTGCTTTCCATGTGCATGTACTTGTGCTTGATGTATTGTGATATTGTGTTTGTTTTACTTGTGCATGTGCCTTTGTAAAATGTAGCTTTCTGTGATATTTGTGAGTGGAGTATAAATCACGATAGGGTGGTGATATTTTGTGTGTTGGATTTTCATATTTTTGGGATCATACTTGCCATATTTTTTCGGGGACATAAATGATGGAGCAATATAGCCCATCTATATAGCCTATAATATGATATAATATCCCAATATCTATATAGGAATATATAGCCCTGGTATAGACGTGACAGGTGACTGACTGACAATTACCGCTTATTAACTTTGCACATTTTGTTTTGTTAGCAATTGTCTATAAATGTAAACTTTAATTTATTCCATTGAATTTAGCATAAACTTACTTGCATCTTCTTGAATTTAATTTATTATTATTATTTAACATTTATTGCTGATTCATTAATTCCAGGTTGGACAGGTGACCACTCATTTGAACCGTCTTTGCCGAATTTCATTATTATTTGAAAATTTCCAGTTTTCTTCACAGTTTAAACTTTGATTTAACTTAACATGTCTTAGGGTATTATTAGGGAATTACTTACTTGTATTTTGCATCAATTACTTGGTGATTTTCTTGTATTTCTTGGAAATATTGGTTACATTATGGCTTTTCATTGAATTATCTCCCTTTTGTTTACATCCGTTAGAAATTCTGTAACATTTAACTTAGCGCATTCTTTTGTGTTTGCTAATTATTTCAGTCAGCATTTGCGAACTACTTTATGCATTGATAGTTACTTTTCATTTGTCATGTAATTACTTGACGTAATTTACATAATTTACATTGGTGTAAATTGTCACATTTACACTTGCAACATTTTTGCACTTGCAATTATAGTGCTTAAACTTAGTTTAATTTCTATTGTCATTTGTTTCTAGTGTAGTCTCCCTTGAAATTGTTTTCAGTTTGATATTCCGCCATGTATTAGCTCGAAAGTTTCTTTGTTTATTTTAGTTTTATTGCTGAACACCAGTGGTAATAGAAATAATATCTGGTGAATAGTTTAATGTCCTTGAGGTGTAGTTAATTAACTGGTAAGTTTATAATATTTTATTTTTTTTCTCCGAAACATCGGTTTTCTAGCATACAATTCGTGATACCGCGGGTTATTCGTTTTCACGTTGACTTCTGTCCGTCATTTATTCGCTGCCGCAATTACTCGATCGTTTCTTTGTTGTAAAATTTAATTCCATACATCGTTGTTTTCCTGAATAGCTTCCTAACCAATTTGTGTCGCCGCAAATAGTTTACGTCCATCCGTCGTTTATTCGTTCCCGCATTTACGTCATTCCGTCGTTTCTTCGTTGTCGAGTTACTTCCCTCCGTCTTTGTTTTCCCGAATGACTTCTTAACCAATTCTTGTCGCTATTTCCATTAAGTTAAAATTACAAAGTGAACCTTAGTTAATTTAGTCACAATACAGATCAGTCATGGAGTTCACGGAAGAGGAAGCAAAGAAGATGGTTGAGGCTTTTCAGTCTCTTGGTGTAAAAACCAAATGTGATACACCTGATGATCTGGCAAGTTGGTTGGACAACCACGGGGATAAGGATCCTTCTTTTACCTCACCACCGTTCGTCGCACCTTCACATGTGCCTACTGCCCCAAGATATCCTTTTTCTCTGGCACTTCCAAAGATACTGCATAGATCTGTGGAGATATGAGGTGCAGGGGCTACAAGCTGACCCTTTGTATACAGAGAGTCAAATCTTGCAGGCAGTCAGGCGTTCTGTGAAGGGGGAAGCAGCACGCATTTTAATGCGGATGGGCCTCCACATCAGCGTCTTCAGAATTTTAGAGAAGTTCGACGCGTGCTTTGGACTTGTCCAGGAGGGACAGTCAGTGCTTGCGGAATTTTATACCTGCAAGCAGGCCGAAGGGGAGTCTGTAACTAATTTTGCGAACCGACTGGAAGATCTCCTGGGCAAGGCCATGCAGTTAGGCAAAGTGGTGCCTTCAGCGATGAACGAGATGTTGGTTGCGGCACTCCGGTCGGGGATCTCGACCAATCTCAAATTTTAGCCGGTTTCAAATTCGAGTTTATAAAAGATTTTGATAAACTACGAATTGAACTGCGTAAAGTTGAAGACGAGATGGGTGGTAGAGATTCCGCGAGTGCTTGTAACCTCATCAATTCTTCTGCAACTCCCGCATCTACAACAGACAAGGACCCAATGAAACATTTAACCGGATGGTTCAGCAGTTACAGAAGGAGATGTCCAACATGAGTAAGAGACTGGACCAACAACAGGAGCAGTGTCAACAACAACAGCAGTACCAACAACAACAACAACAGCAGGATCGACAACACTATCAACAGCAACAGCAGAGACCCCCAAGATGGAAGGGCAGAGGAAGGGGAAGCTACCAGTCACAGTGGGAACCCCCGGAGGAGTGGCAGCAACCAGACAATGGACGGCCTGATCATGCGCCAGCAGAGATAATCTGTTGGAATTGTGGTCAGGTGGGTCACATTGCTCTGGGATGCAGAGTCAACGTAGACCATCTTCGACGTCCACCACGCGGGAATTTAAACGGCAGACGTCTTATGAGGAGGGGCCGACCATAAGACGGACAACCCACAACCAGAGGTCCCAGACGAACCAGCTGGTGGGCACGAGCAATGAAGTTTCGGTAGAGGTGAATGGGATCGCGACCATCGCTCTTCTTGATACTGGAAGTACAGTTACCACCATCAGTAGAGATTTTTACGACAGCCATTTGTCGGATAAATTACCAATTTTATCCGTTAGATGAGCTACTTTCGGTCGGTGGAATGTGCGGATGGCAATCCGTTGCCATATGATGGTTATGTCGAGTTGGACATAACGTTTCTGGTCTTCCGACAGGACACACTCAGTCTTGTCTTGCTCTTGTGGTCCCGAAGAGTAGCTACAACACTCGTGTACCATTGCTTGTGGGAACAAATCTGCTGTCGGTTTACCTTGAGACATGCAAGGAGCAATATGGTGAAAAGCTATTGCAGACTGCAGATTTGTTCACGCCATGGTATCTTTCTTTTCGTTGTATGCAACTTC